>WYDI02013585.1:0-32547 GCA_009867235.2 Psittacus erithacus
CCTTAGTTACTGGACTGCTCTTATCTCAACCCATGGGAGTTACATTCTTTCCATTCTCCTCCCCATCCCTCTGGGAGAGGGAGGAAGAAGGGGGAGGAGTGATGGAATGGCCGTGTGGTTCTGAGTTACCTGCTGGACTTAAACCATGACACTATAATAACTAAAATTTATTCCTAATATTATGTGTATTCAGGGACATGACACAAAGAAAAAAATGTTTAATAAATAGACAAAGTTGCATTTGCTTGTTTTCCAGGTATTTCTTCCTTAATTCTCTATGTGAAGCAATGAGCTCATAGAACAGGCTCAATCAGAGAGCAAGCTATATTTCAGCTTCTACTTTAAGCTCTAGTTCAGCTGCAATGCTCTCATTTCTGTTTTCAGAAAAATAATTTTATGTCCTACAAAAAATATTCTCAGCTTTCAACTCCTAATTTTTTAATGCAGCTTTTCTTCTTTTTCCACTTTCTTGAACCAGATAATACAATACAGGTTGGTATCAACAGTCTTACTCATAGACCATGACCACGTAGAAGACAATTGGTAAAGTACCTATCCCATTAGCCTTACCTCCTGAAACTTCTATTTTAGATACAGCAGGAATTAATTAAAAATTACAAACAAACAAACAAAATTTTTATGTTATGGAATATATTTTTACTTTTGTTTTACAGTTTTGGTTATTATCTAGGGTACTAGGTAATACCTACATGCTAGATAATAACTACTTACCATGTTCAAGATTTTTAACACATATTGTAAAAAGATAAAAAAATACCAAATCATCCCTTAACAAAACAGGAACTTCCTTCTCCTAAATTCTCCAAGTTATATATGAAGGTTATCACAGTCGTGTGAAAATTTTCAAATGCAGTTTAGCAAGTCAGCACACAACACAGTGTGAAGAGAAAGAAAGATCTGGCTATATCTTCGTTCAGTGCATAAAATGATTTTCTAATTAGTGGAGTTCATTTCTTGAATTACTGCAGACCCCCATACAGGCTATCCATGCATTCTGGTATGTGAAGCTGCTCTTAAACAAGTAATATCATCTATTAAGTAAATGTGTTTTATACTTCCTTCTGTTCTTGACAAAATGCAAGGGGAAAGGACACACATTCTTTCTCATCTTACTACCTGCTGTCACTAACATCAAGAGCTGCAGTCTTTGCCTATGTGTCATTTGTTCCGCACTGGAACAACAACAACCAGTACAACAGCAACAAAGTAACTCAAGAGACTCCATCCAGCAATCTGAGGGACAATACTTTATTTGCATCCTTTTTAACATGCAGCACTTCTCCAAAGATTGTATCTGCCAGAGAGCAAAACATTCATTTGTGAAAACACGGCATCAGTAAATCAATACTACAGTGAACAGGAAACAATCTACCACCAGGATCTTGGATGGTATCATTTGCTTTGGTAGAGAAAAGAGAAGTATTATTTCATTCTTTCAAGAATCGGAGGGAATCAGTTGTTATGCAGTGTCCAAGAAGCTGATATTACATAAAGTTAATCTGTTAACTGATTTACTCAACATCTGAGCTCTGTCTGGAAGACTTTGAAGAATTCCTGAACAAAAGGCTTCTATCTCCCTAGCTGCCTGTTTGCTTGCACTCCCCTATCTTAATACCAGTCCTTAAAGACAAATCTGGTAGTGGGTTTACTGTTGCACCTATGGAAACTGGCACCTGGTACTATTTCCCCTTGGAAATCTCTTCCTTTCTACTAGATTTCAGTGCAAAGGGCCTAGTTGATATGAAAATAAGCTCAATACCGTTTTTCAGTTTGTATTGCTCTGATATTCTCTGAGAGTTACAGGTAACTCTTGCCATATTTTAGTACACTGGTTTTGAGACAAGTCCTCTTTGAGCTCAAAAATCTGAAAGGAAGATGAATCCTGCACTAAAGAAAATAAAAGCTATCATCTACAAGCAGTTAACAGCCCCTGCAGGAAACACATTTGTTAATTTGGAGAGTTTAGCAATGCAACAGTAATTCTGTCAACTGACCTCAGAGCTCTTCACCTACCATACAGAGATGGCACTGATTACAGAGAAGAAAAATGAACTTTTCAGGTAGAGTGCTAACAACAGGAGGTACTTCTGCTCCAGGCAGAGTAAAGGAGATCTTTCCTGGTCTGTTCCTTGCACTACAGGCAACAACAAAAGACCAAGTAAAGACAATTACAACTGCTAATCTTTATTAGCAATAATTAGTACAGCAACATGAACTGGTAGATAGCATGCTGCAACTGAAATTTTTTGAAGAATGAGCAATATGAATCTAACCCTGAAGACAGATCACTTTGACATTTAGAAAATATACATGAAAAATAACTGAACTTAATACACACCAATCCAGAAGTTTATGCAAATGACCTGCACATAATGACGAAGCATTTCTCTCCCTCATGTTTCTGACTGTTTCTGAATTCTGCAAACATGTTTGTCATTGAAGAAGATATCTTTATCAGCATTTTCCCCAATGTTCTATGCCTATTTTTAAAGCTACTTTCAGGAGTGTCACTTGATCTTTACCTGCAGTAGTCAATTACATCAAAGTTTATCTGGTGAATCATTTAGCATGTGAACAACTCGCACAATGCTAACTTGAATTGTTTGAATAAATAAATATATATAAATAAACATAAATGTATAAATAAATATAAGCTTGAACATTATAAACTCAGATTTTCAAAGGAGCCAGTACGAAGTAAAACTTTTGGAAAGGCTAGAGTGTGTTTTCATCAATACTGGCAGTTTAGAAAATATTTTAGAAAAAGTTAAGAAGCAAGGATGCCTTTGGGCTCAAATTTGTTGTTAGAGTGATAGAAAGAGAAAAAATGTTTTGTGCAAACTGATCTTCATTAATGATTTAATATACTAAATTATAATCTCTTAGAAGTCATCTGAAGATATAGGAAGATTGTAACTTCCAACAAGTAACTGAGGCTGTAACATTTCACGAATAAGTTTTCCAAGGATTGCCTAACACAGACCTTGCTTAAGTTTGCCTAGGAAGAATTAGTTCATTAAGCCTAAGAAATATTTCTAAAAAAGTGCCACAACTTCCAAGAATATAAACAATAGGAAAAGGGCAAACGTAAGCCTTTTGAAGTTCAACTCAGAAAGTATTTCTCAATGTTATTTAAAAAAACCCAACAAAACAACAAAATAAAAACCCAGCAAAAAACCAGAATAATAGAATCAGCTAGATTGGAAAAGGCTTTTAAGATCATCATGTCAAACTATTACCCGAGGATTGCCAAGTTCACCACTAAACTATGTCACTAAGGGCCTCATCTACATGTTTTCTGAACATTTCTAGGGACAGTGATTCCACCACTTCCCTGGGAAGCTTGTATATATATGTGTGTGTGTACACTGCTCAAATACTGCAGTCACAAGATGAGGTAGGTATTTCCCTATAACAGACTTACAAAACAAAATTCAACTTGTCATGCCTTTGCAACCAGCATTTAAAAAATAGCTTTGTCCTTAGAAAGATTATTGTTCTGATATAAAGCTATAAAAGCCAACAACAAAAAATTATTTTCAATTGGTCTCCAAGAGTCACTTATGGTTTTATCTACCTTTGATACTATAATATAAACAATCAAACTTTCTACTATGGCTGTCTCACTGGGTTACTTCAATAGACCAAACCTATGAAAATTTTATGACTGCGCCTTGCCAATAGGGAATGAACAAGCCTAAGAGACATACATAGCAATACTCATAGAGGGATGTGACTTTTACATTTGTGCTCCCTTTTCTCTATTTGTGACCTTCAAAAGATAAAAGCTACCTATTATAACTGTGACAGATTTTTTTTTCTACACATCCAAACTGTCTTTTGATGGAAGCAAATATGATAATTATAGATCCTGCATCATGCAGTCTGCTTGCTACTGCTGAAGAGTGAGCACTGCTTTAGAGAGGACCTCTAACCGTGTACTATCTGTAATAACAGTCTAAATAAACTTCCCTGTGATACTTCTATTAATCTAACAGAACACAACAGTTTAAATGCCAGACATACTTAGAAAGACTATTAACTAAAATTCCATTACCCATAGAAAATAGTGGTGGAGAAAATTATGTTGATTTTCTAATTATGTATTATATACAGTTTATAATGCCAGAAAAATTCCATGTAATTTGTATATTTGTACATACATTTCATATATGAGCAATCATGTCAAAGATGTGTCTGCTTTAGCTGAATAACTCATACTTTTTGAAATGTTTTCTAAAGATAAAATTCTACTCTTCCTCAAAACCAATTTTGTAGTTGCTAGCACAATCTTTTAAAAAATATATATTTTTAAAAAGAAAAGTCTTATATTAATTTTTTTTAACATGTCTTAAATGGAAGACCAAAACAAAACAGAACTCTATTTTTATTCCATTACCTATAGGCCACATTCAGCCAGTTTCACAAATAGTAGATTTTACTCTATTCTGTTAATAGTCTTGCAGAATTCTTCTTCATATGTTATCTTCATCACCCCAGTAACCTAACAATGGCAATCTAGTCTAGTCATTTAAGGTATGTGAGCACCACTGATGAGATAGATAGTATTTCACTACTGAACTGCTTGACATAACTAAAATGTATTCACCTCCACTACAAGTAAATACATAGTCAGGATTAATTTTCTCCCTATCATCTCCCAAAACAGAGAAAATATTGCCTGCAAAGTAGTCTTGCAGGTTGTTCATAGGCAAATTGTGACTGTTATTGTTTGCTCCAAAAGAAAACGCCTCAAACTGAAGGCAAAACCTTACTTTTGTTTTAGCCAGAATGTTATTTCAGTCTGAAATATACACGGGTAACATTTTGGCATTAAAACTGAGACAATTAATTTACAAAAATTTTGACCCTGAACCACTTTAGAGTTGCTCTAAGAGGGTAGGTAAAACCTATGAAACCAATGAAATCTGTTTAAACAAGTGAAACGTAGGTTTTGCTAATGATTTTTTAAATCAAGTGAAAAAAAAAATTACAGATTTTATAGTAAAGAGAATGTCCTGTCCTTTTATGTGGAACTGTTTATTACCCATTCTCCATGGTTCAACAGGATATAACATTAGCAGCAATGCCCATAATCCTTTCTAAGTTTTGTACTTTTGTGCATCTATTAGACACTGCTGATGCATGAAATATCTAATCTGCAGCTAACAATGACAGATGGCTTTCCCTTTCATTTCTAATGAGCCATTCTTAAAGTGTCAGCTCCATTTTTTGTTTGTTTGTTTGTTTAAATCTCCTATTTTACTAAGATTTCCAGAATTAAAAAAGTGAATATGCTTTTAGGGAACTGTTAAATGACAGGAAAAAGAACAAGTGAAATGGAGTCTATTATGAATCATCAGCAACAGAAACATTGTAACAGATTTGGATTCTAAATAATGAATTAGTGACGTTTGTCTTGAAAACCTTTCAAGCCATTCTTGTCTTCATTGCCTACTTACTTCTATCCATTGTAGTTTTAATTCTTACACACATATTCCCTGCAAAAAATAGTTAGTGGTGGCAGCATTTTTGTTATTGCCCAGAACTGTAGCTACAGAAGACATGCTGCTGAATTTCAATTTTAATATCATTGCTACATAGCATGATGGGAACTTCCATCAGATTCTGACAGGCAGAAAAATGCCAAATATTAGAAGTTACACACTCACTTTAAGGTAACCAAAATAGGTTATGGCAAAATAAATAAATTAAAAAAAAAAAAAAGAAAAAATCAAACAATGTCTTGGAGAATATAATACTTTTCTCATCATCTCTCAAACTGCGCAATCTGATTACTGCCCCCTGAAGCTCATTTACTCAGCAGCACCGCTCTTTCTGCAGCACGCAGGTACTTCCTGCAGGCAAGGACATTGTAACCTCTGGTCCTAGGCTCAGCAAGTATTTCTAGACATGTCTGCAGCACCATGCCTGCAAACATACCTTCCCCCGAGGACCTCAATCCAGTTTGAGGTCTCTAATATGCTGAGGTAGTTGCTCCTCTGGCTGCTAGGGAAGTGTCCTGTAGCACCTCGCTACCTAAGTACATAGTGTCCTCAACAGTTTCTGGCCCCCTTCTGCACTAGTGCCTGTATTGGCTGTGCTCTAGGCTTGGTAGTGACATGCTCTTTCCAGCGTTTGCTGAAAGGATGCTGGACTCTCCCTAATGAGGAGTCAGCTGGAAATAAACAGCTCAAAGTTTCCATCAATCAAGATCAATCAAGAGAAGTTGACAACAAAGCTTGTTGGAAACTGCTACAGCTTGCTAGCAGTCACAGCCTCCTATAGCTATCCCTTCACAGGAGCAGCAGGCACCCTGAAGCTCCTCAAAGAGTTCACAGCAATCCTCTGATGACCCCAGAAATAGTTCCTAGAAAATCAGCCCAGAAACTGATGCGCAAGCTACTTCATCTGTTAGCTGTCTCTGTTAGCTGTGCTTATATACTTCACATTATTTACACTGAAAGTGTTTAACTGCCCTACAGCTCTGATAAATTTGGATAACTTTTGTATCACATTTCAGGCACTCTCAAAGCTATGCCTCAGGTACCTCATTGTTTCAGAAACTGTTTTGTACTCCCTCCGTTTAACCTGTGAGTTGATCAGATGATTATTTTCATGTCTTTATGGGTGTCTGTAATGGAAAGATATTATAAAACATTTATTTAAAATATGTCACACGATGATTGATTATACCAGGAAGACCAACTCTACTGTTCAGGAAGGAAAACTTGATGTTCTGTTTGGGGTGGAGGAGGTATTTTCCAGGTACCTACTGTTCATTCTTTTAAATTTTATGTTTCATTGGGATTTTGAACAAAAATGTCATAGTACTTTCAGAAACTGTTGAATAATGTCCAAAATATGCCCTAAGGGGTGCAGAATGTCAGTAGCTTTTAAGTAAATGCTACTGAGATGGCACAGCACTATTTTGTTGTTAGCCTCAGGCAATGAAAACCCTAAAGCTGAGTCCACACACTGCAGTATAACAAGCAGCATTCTACACATTTCTGGTTCTTAGCAGTATTACCAGAGACAAAATTATGAAACACTTATTATCTTTGGAGGGAACACTTGCTGTTGCTTTCACAAATTTCTTTAGCTAATTCATTAGTAAATCTCCTGATTGTCCATATGAATCCTTTAAAGATGATTTTCAATAAGAGGTGAATACATAACTTGGTAGTAAGATGAAAAAAAACCCAGCAAGTCAGAACTAAAGATAAGTCAGAAGTACAACAGATAAATGTTTTGGGAAACATCTCTGCAGCAAGAGAGGAAGAGCTGGCCAAAGAGCCCTGAAGAAATGCCAGCTAAGAAGCCAGATGCTTGCAAAAAAAATGTTCCAGAGTTTGGCATCTGGGACCATTAAATGCCAAGCTGATCCCCATCTGTGGGAAAAGCTGTTTATTGCTTCTGGGGGAGAAAAAGCGAGAAAGAGTATAGAAGTAGTTTAAACTAGCTTAAAGGAGTGCCAGTAAAAACAGAAGGCAGACTGAATTCAACATTCAAATTATAATCATATCACAATTTTCTTTTGAATTCCATGATAGTTTAAAAGCCATTCATTTAGAAATAAATGTATCTTAAAAATATACTGCATAAATATGCATGCTTTTACTCATGGATCTTTCAGATATTCACCCATCCCTAATTTCAAAACCACCAGCTTATAAAACTTAGCAAAGAACAATTCTTGAATAGTCCAGAGAAAACAGAGAGGCTGACTTTAATTGTGCTTTCCTAAAGCACAGTTAAAACTGTGCAAATCCTCCCCAGATGTGTGAAAAAAAGAGCAAAACTAGATGCTTCTAGTCTGTAACAGTAATATAATTAAGGATTATGATATGCCTAACACTGAATACATTCTAATGACAGAAGACTAGTCCTTTTTCAAGACCTCAACACAGGTGGATGACAGTTACACTAATGAAAAACTATTTTTTTAGCCTGAACAGAAGACGTGGCTTCAAATGCTAAGAAGCAAAGAGGGGAGCTACCAGGCAAGATGTGTTTGGGAATTGACTGTGAAAATAACAGGAAAGAGATAAAATAAGTCTAACTCTGGCTGACAGTATAGTTACCCAAATTGTCAGCTAGCATAAATAATCTAAGTAAAGATGAAGAAAGGTGATTGGGGCATAGTTACTAATTGAAGAAGCGTTGCTAAGGAAGACTAGCACAGTCTGAAATGACTCAAAAGACCTTTCACTCTAAACACAACTCAGAGTCTAAAGGGAAATAGGAAAATCAGGGCCTCTTATAGGACAGGATAAACAACAGAAGAGTTTAAATAAAGAGCATTTAAACAGACAACATTTTTGCACATTATCAGTAATTTCTGACAAGTGCTTAAGGGACTTAAGCCTCATATTTAAAGGTGACATTTGCATTTACCAACTTTCGTCATTTGTCTTTGCAGAAGTTATTGGGAAAGAGGTGTTGCAGAGTCACCTCGGAAAAGAAAAAGCTATCTCCTAGAATTAGAGTCATATAAAAGATTACAAAACCAGCTATAATTTTTTACTGAGTACCCATGTGTAAACAGTCATAATGTTAGACAAAAGTCAGATCTGTATCATATGCACCCAAAGAAAAGGACCACCTCACCCAAAAAAACAGGTGCTTAGAAGCAGGCTAAAGGAACTGTACCTAATACTTGTTCCAAACATAGCATGATAAAATAGTGTAACTAGAAAAAATTTCATAATACTGTAACAGCACTTACAGAATTTTGTAACACAACTAGGCTTAAATACTTAAATATTATATATAATTGTGAAAAGGCAAATGGAGACCAGTGATATAGCTGTGCAAGGTGTAAGAAAACATGTGCCAGAATTAAAATCTAAAGGATAAGAATGACCAGGCAGGAAAGACATCTGTCTCTGCAAAAGTAAGTGAAACAAGAAGGGGTCTCCTTTTTTTATGCAAAAAGTAAGATCTCAAGGGCATATAAGATCATGCTTTTCTTTTAGAGAGGAGGCATGAAGCATAAAACATTGATGACCAGTGAGAAAAGTTAGGAAAAGAAGACAGACCACTGTGGTTCCTGCTTCTGTCACTGAAGAACTCTAGGGACTTGCTACCTTGATGTCAGCAGCTAAAAGCCATCAACAGTCACAGCTACCAGTGGTAACTAAACAGCATCAGTTCCACAGTATTGCAAGATTATATAAACATCATAAATATACATATATATATATAAAAATAATGTTATTTTTAAGGTTAATAATGGTAAGGACAATTGGTGTTATGCATGCAATGATAATGATTAACAGCAATTAAGAATTAACCTTTGACAATGTGTAGTGTTAATGAGTATCAACAATCTAGTAAAGAGTCACTCTGAAGTTTGGAAGTTGCATAGTTTGGCAGTCTTTTTAAATATTCCCATCAGGGAGATCACCCATTTCCTAACTGATACATTCATCTACATATTAATTTACAACAAACTTATATTTAACTAAGTTCCAATGAAAAGAATGTATATAGTAAAGTCATAGTGAGTTGAGATTTTGAATAGAGCTCTGGTGCTAAGAATCAGCACTATTAGACTGACTGACACAGTCAGCATGAGTCCCAGTCAATCAAGATACTGTAAGGATATCTATTCTGTAATTTTTTTACTTTTTTTGAAAAGGAAAATACTAGAAAAGAACCATTAAAGAGGGAAAAGGATAAACTACATGTATAAAAATAGAACTGGACTTCAGTTTCCACAGAGATTGTAAAATGGTACCTTATTCAGCCACTGACAAAGGATAACTTTTCTTAAGTAAACACTAAACCTGTTATAAAGACTACAAGATCAATGGATGGCATAAAGAAATATACTTCAGAAAGTACAATTTTCTGATTAGTGTAGAGAAGTCCATTGATATGTTATAAGAAGAAAAGCAGCAACAAGACGTCATCTCAACAAATACTGACAAAATGGCAAATAGCATGAATCTGTGTTATTCAATGTGAATACACAGGAAGAACTGAGTACTTTGAAAAGACACTTGGTTAATTCTCCCAAGTTTTAATGTCATAATGATTACAGCCAAGTCCAAAACTGTTCTACACCATTAGAAGCACTGGTTCATCCATAAAACTATGTTGCCTACTGTTTTGCAAGAAGATTTGAAGAGAGTTTTCACTTAAAGTTTCCCTATGAGCTGGTAAAAGCAAAGGAGACACAAGGGCTTTAATTAGGGGTTGATGTTATTAGGGCAAAAGTACTCAATAGGATAGGGAAGAAATAGGGAATTTAGCATAATAGATGCGTTTGTCTGCAAATGTTCAGAGACATAATTTGAGAGATTATGCTGCTGTGAGAATTAGAGTGAGGCTCAAAGGGTACTGGAAATATATGCATGAAACTATTCTAAATTACTGACTTTGCTCTGCCATGTGCCAAATTGAAAAATGAGAAAGGAGAAAAACAAATTCCTTATTTTATCCGCCTGAATAAAAGTAAACAGGAATGCAACAGGAATGACAGGAAATTATTCATATTTAACAATTCAAGATTAACTCTTGTTTCAGTATCTTATTCTAAATTTCTTATTCTCATTCCTTAAAATAAAAGTGCACAACTGAGAAAGCTTTAATTTTTTTTTTCCCCCTGTCAGCGTGTGATTTATTTTCCTATAGTGGAATCCATACAGAAAAACATTCAGTTCTGGCATACTTGTTGATCCTTCAATTTTGGCGAAAAGTTTGCAGATCAAGGTTTAAAAATTAATAGCACAATATAAATAAATGAATATAAAAGAGATTTTTTTAGTTAGTAGTTATAAGGGGTTGGAACTAGATTATCTTAAGGCCCTTTCCAACTCTAACTATTCTATGATTTTATGGTTTGTACTATTATTCTCATTATTACAGACCTGAAACTTGCTATAAAAATGTTTCCTTTTGTATTATATCTTTTTCCTTCTTTTTCTATACAAAAATCTATTTTTTATGCTGTTGCACACTAAATTACTTAATTTTTCAAAAAGTTTTCAGGTGGATTTGGAAATGCTTAAAAGAAAGTAAAATCATGAGTGTTATCAAAGGCATATGAGAAAACGATGTTATCTGTCCTTTACACCAATTTAAATTAGAAGTAATATCAGGTACTAGCAATGGTGTGGCCAAGTTCAAAGAATTTCAGAAAATTCTGAGTATTGTGTCCAGCAACTAAACTTACACCAGGAAAATCAACAATGCCAGAACTTGTCCAGGAAGGCAGCTGCATTGTCTATCACTGTTGCAGTTCCAAAGCAGTTCCTGATCTAACTTTGGTCAGAGCAACTAGTGCTTGTCCAACACAATACCTAGGCACAGCTCAAGAATGCCAATGAACTTTTTCTATCAAGCAGTTAGAATCCAGTTATCCTGTTTTAAAGACTAAATTTTAGAGATATGGCTGGATATCCTCAGGATCAGGTACCAGTCACTGCCAACTCTTAGCTACCATGAGATAAACACTTGGTTTTGTCATTATAGTTTTAAAGAGAAAAGTGTTAAAAAATATAATAGAAATCATACATTTTTACATTAAGTAATTCTGAAAAAAAGCAGAATGCCTTTTAATATCTGAGAGTATAAACTAGGACAACTCTAATGATTGAAATTAAATTGCTTTAGATTATACAACAAAACCATGGATCTAGACTCATCTTCCTTGTTGTTGCCAAGTCTTAGACTTGTGGTGCTTGCAGTTCAAATCAATCCCTTGTAAACATTTTCTGTAACAGTTCAGTATTTGCCAAAGCCAGCAAAAGTACTTTATGAGCACCTTTTTTCTCATCAAACAATAGGAAGTCCTTGGATTTGCTCATACATAGTTGGCCTAGGTATGAATAAAGACAGAAGCATTCTGTATATATATTACATTCTGCAATATATATAATGCTCCAGAGGCTGAAAAAAAATAGGTATAATATAATGGCAGGTAATGATACATGGTTGCAAAATATTCTTGCACATAGAACTGTCCTTGAGGGTGGTAAAACTGTACATTTGCCTATATAATCCACTTTATCATGTAAGAATACAACCAGCTTATCACACATAAACAGTACACAATTATAAAATTATTTTTTGTTAGTAGAATACAAAAAAACCCTACAAACTTCACAAAAATTACTACAAAAAAGAAAAGTATGTCCCAACCCACTTAATCCTCCCCTCTCCAAAAGAAAAATCAACTTAAAATATTTTAACAGATTTTCTTAGCCTCAATAGGCTTCTTCTTCTCTTAGTGGACTGAAAATATTTCTGAAAATATTTTGCCAAAATAGGACAGATACCTATGCAGTCCTAGGGTGACTCAAAGTATTTCAGTTAAATCCTGAACATAGAATAATGCAAAAATATATATTTTATATGCATTATTTAACTTAGCTGAATTTATGTTTGGCTACTTGAGGAATCGTGTCTGTTTGCAATTGTGGTAGGTTTTCTTTCAGACTATTGTCTATATTACCAGGAATATAACCATGACACAACAACTAGTCTCCGTATTGTGTACAGTTATTATTACACTGTGTTCTTTGTGCAGCTATATCAGTATCTAGTAAGGGTTTACATTCCGATACAGGACTGCTTTAGCTAGTCCTGACATCTAAATACAGGTAAACCCCGGATACAAATAACAGAAGCTGATTTGGAGATGGTTTATGGAATCTTAGCTTCGTAAGAGTAAAAAAAGAATAATTTTTAAACCATAAATGCATGCATGAAATAAATACTGGGGTTTAAGTTATGAATACTATGGTGTCAAATCCTCATGCTTTCTCCCAGTGTGCCTGTAAATTTTGAATTTCAGTTTTCCTATCTTTTAAACCACAAGGTGGCGGTAATGATACAATCTCATCGCCTAAGATTTACAACCCTCCACTCCCACTATTTTTACTCTTAAAGTATCTCCTGTGCTTACAGGACATACATAACAGAAAAAGATCCTATATATATTCTTTGACAAATTACAGCTCCAGGTTAGATTACTTGCTAAGTGTTTTGAATGGATGCATTTTTGTAATTTTCTATCTACAATTAATTATGTCTGCTGACTTCAAATGAACATAAAGCAGTTTATCTATGACATAAGTTCTTTGCTCATTTGTGTAATAACATTCCACTCCCAAGCTGAGCAATAAAATTATAACTGGTTGCATAAGTCTGTCATTCCTGGAACATAATCTTATAGGGAGAAGATGCAACACTTACCGATAGCTGTTGAAAAGATCCATGCAGGTGCCATTGTTTTTACAAGGCTCTGAATTACATTCGTTTGATTCATTTTCACAGAATGTTCCTTCCCATCCAGGCATACAAACACATTGGTATCTCTGTAATGTATTAAGTAAAATAAATAATCTGAGGGGTTTTTTGTAATTTCAATATAATTACAACACGTATTAGTATTGATTGCTGTGCATTTTTGTCTTCTGACAGGCACTTCATTTCAAAACTTTAAAATTTCATAAATATATCAATAGTTTGACCTACTACTATGATAACATAGGCATGTGGCACTACTTTTTAGCTACCTTTTTAACAACCAGCTTGTGTACCCACAGATCATTTACTATCTCTGCCTTCCTTCTCCACGTTTTTTCTAATAAAAGATACCATCTCCTATATAAAAATATTTTGCTTAGGTATTACACAGACATGCCTCAACTACAGGTATTTCTAATCATCTGAGTTGTAAGGTTCAGCATGCAGTCCAAATAGAACTCAATATAAAATAATTTACTACGGAAATTCTCAAGATTATATAGCTATCCAACTTGTTTAACACCTTTAATATGAAATTGTGCATCAGTATCTTAATTAAGCAGTACTAAACAACTCATGGCATAAAAAATACTGTCTCCTGTACAGTGGATTAGATATTACACAGGGTATTAATTCAGATAGCATAAATGCAAATCTTCTAGTTCTGCAGTGATAGTATTACATACACTAATGATCAGGTGTTGAGTGCTAAATTCTCGCCTGATTAAACTGTGTAAAACTGCAAAGGGAAAAAAGGGAAAAAACTTTCATATAGTCTCAAAAAAACATAAAGTATATTTTTCCTGCCTATGTTCTACTGAAAAAAAAAGAAAGAAGAAAGAAAAATCAAAAAAGAGAAAGGTGAACATCTGCTGAATTGATTATTAACTAGAGAGGCCCAGCAATGCAAACATTTCCATTCAGCAGAAGGCTTCTTTTGTGACATGCTTGCTTCTAACAAGGCTTTTTTCTGTTAAAAGTTAGGAAACACTTTAAACAGTAAGCATGACTGATGTGAATTATTTCATTACTGGCTAAACATTGCAACAGCCTTCAGGGTAGATTTTAAAGCCTATTAAAATCCATGTAAACTGGAAGGCATCAATAGACAGCAAAAAAGTTAATAGTGTTTTTAAAAGCTGAGTACTTAAATGAATTGCCATAGCCTGATGATCAAATGTGTAATGCACCAGCATTGTGCTATCTACAGGTGTTTGCAGTCTGCAAATCATATTGTTGCATTTCAGTTGTTTTATTACTGAATATGCACTTTGGAAACAGAGATCATTGTGTTTCAAGGAGATATGGGCTATAAACTTCTACATTAACAGCAAAATTATTTTATTTCCTAATACAGTTTAAAAATGTCAGTTAAGGATCAGAACTCTAAAGGAAATGCATAGTGGGCAATTGTCCCAGAACTTTCTATCATGATACTCTAACCCTCTCCTGTATTTTACTGGAACAAAGACAACAAAATGAAAAAGAAAGAGAAGTTAATAATTTAAGATCAAGGTCAGCTTGATTGTCCTGAGGTGTCAGATAGTGTGAAAGAGCGCCACTGATTCCAGTACTTGAAGTAAAATTATTTACATGTATATTCTACCACAGCTGGTCAAATCAAATTTTTCACCAACCCATTTGCACATAACATATTTGTGATCTGCACTTTCCCAACAGTACTTGATTTGTTTTGTTCTCATGTTGACTAACACAGTTGCTATGCTTCCTTGAGACATACCTATTACTTCTGTGACATGAATTTTCCAATCCCACTGAGATAAACTTTGTATGTCAGAAAATAAAATTGAAGGTTATCTGTCTGAGTTAAGATAGAGCATTTTGACAAATATGAAATGTCAGTGACTTGTTTACAGAGCAAAATAACAGAAAAATAACTACATGAAAGTATGTTGGGCGCTCAAGTATATACTGATGAGTTAACTACATATTCTAGTCAAAAAAAGAAAGTAACATTTTATCCTTTGTGGTTTACATAGGCAAGGCTATTCCATGCAACTAACTACATCTGTGACCTGTAGACTCCATCTGTTAAAGAAAGAAAACAGAAAAGCTTAATTGATAGTTTACTGCTACTGCTCTGTACTCCTGAACTCAGGTTCAAGAACTGCAAAATATTCTTCATGAAGAGAGCAGAAAATTGGCAGTGTAAGTCCAAGAATTGGGAAATATCTGAAGTGACAGTAAATCAAAGATTAATAGAGGAGACAGATTTTGTTAAAATGTTTTGTGTTTAAGTATAATACTGAGAGACAAACATGGAAAGAGAAAATAATTTTCTGGGAAATGTGCCAAGGACAGAAAAAAGAAAACACATTTGAGACAAATAGCATTACTAGGCCGCATGTAAATGTTTTTTATTACATCACAGACACACCCAAACTACTTATTAAATACCTCAAATTTTTTAAATTTTTTTCCCAGATTTCCTGAATTCTCTGCATATTTATCAGTGCATGAAAACAAGTGTTAAAATGGGGAAAAAAAAGATGGTACAAAGGGCAAAAATGGGGACAACTAATTCATACCCACAAGTAACTCTTAGACACCTCTTAAAAACTGTTCTAATGGCAGGTTAGGTTTCCACATAAACTAGGAATGTGCAATAATGACTAACTTCCAAAAAAACTCTCATAGAAATGAATTATAAAATTAGATGTGAAAGGAGGATGTCAACAGTGTTGTTTAGAAAGCAGTAGTATGTTTTCCGGTCTCACTAAAGCCATCTATCAATCAGCTGCTGAAATTTAATGCTTTGCAGATTTCTCATGACATAAGCAAGCACAAAACATTAGTCATGTATATGTATGTCATGAATAAAAAAAAGGATGTATTATTTCATCTCTGTGTAGATTTACAGCAACTGAAGTTGCCATGTTACAACAAATGACATAGAAGTATAGGTAGATAAAAAAGGTGTTGATAGCTGTAAGACTTTGCAGAAGACTTTGGGGTCCTAGTGGACACCAAATTGGACATGAGGCAAAAACGCATCCTTGCAGCCAAAAAGGGTACGATATCCCAGGCTGCATTAGGAGGGCTGCCAATAGGTTGAGGAAGGTGATTCTGCCTCTCTACTCAGCCTTGGAGAGGCCACACCTGTAGTCCTCTGTCAGTTCTAGGCTACCCAATAAAACACAGTGATGGAGATACTGGAAAGAGCCCAGTGAAGGGTCAACAATATCCCACAGATGAGAAAAGGCTGAGAGACTGTCTTCTGTGGGACAGTCAGTCAAGGCATAGTATGCTCCTAACAACATAAAATGACAGGAAGCCAGGTAGTGGCAAGTACACAGTGAATAAAGCTAGGGACTGGAGGACTAGGATTTGACATCTACTGCGTGGTTTAAGCCCAGCCGGTAACTTGGAACCACACAGCCACTCGCTCGCTCCCACCATTCTTCCTTCCCCTGCTCCCAGAGGGATGGGGAGGAGAATCGAAAGAAATCCCACAGGTTGAGATAAGAGCAGTCCAGTAACTAAGGTATAACACAAACCACTACTGCTACCACCAATAGTAATAATGATAAGGGAAATAACAAGGGAAGAGAATACAACCGCTCACCACTCACCGACTGATACTCAGCCCAACCTGAGCAGTGACCTAGCCCTTCTGGGTAACTGCCCCCAGTTTATATACTGGGCATAGCTTGCTGTGGTATGGAATACCTTTTTGGTTACTTTGGGTCAGATGTTCTGTCTCTGCTTCTTCTCAGCTCCCCCTCCTCTCTGGCAGAGCGTGAGACTCGGAAAGTCCTTGGTCAGAGTAAACATTACTTAGCAGCAACTAAAAACATCGGTGTTATCAGCGTTGTTCCCAGGCTGAGAGTCAAAAAAACAGCACTGCACCAGCTACTAAGTAGGAGAAAAATGACTGCTACTGCTGAACCCAGGACGCCTAGTCATGTACTTCTTTCCATTTATTTATGGTAATTATATATTAATATTAATTATAGACAGATTAAAATAAATGGTAGCTTTGAGTTCCTCCAAATCATCTTTTGCTTGTCCTCTAAAGAGCCTAATAAATAACATCATAGTCATTCCTCGTACATACCCTTCCCTTTTACAATATGCAGCACAGTATATATAAGAAGAATGGGCTTCACCAGCTATACAGGGGTTTAAACCTGATTTTTTTTAAAATCTCCTGTATACATACCAAGCACTATATATGCACACTAGCTTGTCTTTATTCAATTAACTCTGTGTGTGTGGTAAGAAAGTGTTATTTAAGACAATTTGCATATTTTCCCTTCTCTAACACTGTAAATAAAGAATCATTCCCTTAAGCCTTAGTCAATGTTACTTTACTGGAAAATAGCAACTGAACATCTGGCAAATAGAAACTACAACCTTTCTGTTCATCGCACAAAACAAGGATCTGAATTATGAACAAGGTAAATCTTCAAGCCTGTACTTCGCATGTGTATGTTTAGTAGAATTTCTACCATACAGATATGTACTCCAGGTACTTTTCCACATCCTGAGCAGAGTTTGAATGGAAGTAATTTCATTTTTGAAGATATTATGAAATTAGGTCATTTGGAGGGGGCATTACAGTTTTTAATTTACAGGAAAGACAGCAAGATATCCTGCTTGGAAACAAAAACACACAAAAGGAAATTTAGAAATCTCCCTTTATTCTGTGCGTTCTAAGTTCTGCCAGACTGTTTTTCTTGTGGTGCAAATCTTTTTCCATTAAGGCCAAACAACATAAGCATATCATAACACCACTTATCACTGGCACATAATGGGAGAGGTACTCCAGAAAAAAACCTCAGTTTTGACTTTGAGATTTTTTTTCTCTGAAAAATGGCTTCTCTGCCCCTACAGAAAACTTTACATCACAAATTTCATTTTGCTAGTGCTAACAGCAGTTCATTTAACCTTGTGAAATAAATGTGAACATAAAAATGTAAGCATCTGTGAAATCACATTTGCAATTGCTCTAAACCATATTGAGTTCCTAACATTATTTATGCAGCCTTTTATGCTAATTTAAGGGACTTTTCTGAGTTGCTACTTTAAAACTTCACTTTTAAGTTATTGATTTAACCATTTACAGAACATACACATTCACTAACACTAGATTATTCCCATTTATCATGACAATGTTTTCATTTTGCAAGTCTGTTTGCATTTATATCCTAAATAAGAAAGCATTCTAAATAAGCAAGCTTATTAAAAACAGAACAAAACAACCCAACCAAAAAAGAGGATGCCTGTTCATTATCAGCTAGTTTAACCCTTAAACTTTACTAAAGAAAGACAAAATAAAAAAAGATCTATAAAGTGAAGACTCAGCAACTACACTACCTTTCAGTCTTCTTGTAATGAATTATTTACCTGATCTTTACGAGATGTAGGAACAGTAAACGTACCAACACTATTGTTCGACAAGTGGAAGAAAATTGGCTTCTGAAGCATGAACAAAATCTGTGATGGGCCCAGTTTTTCCTAATCTGAAAGACGTACATGGCTTGCTCTAACATTTGTTAATAATTATGTAAGAAACTGCCTAACCCTAACTCATGGCAAATAAACGCTGCCATGATTTTGCCAACATGACTATAAATAATGAATTTTAATTGGAGGAACAATTGTGACATGAAAGACTAAGGTTAAAAAAAAAAAAAAAGAAACATGATTTCTGATATGTATAAAAATTATAATAAAAAGTCTGATTTCTAAACAGCACTACAACTGAATGCTTTTGATAAAACTACTATTTAAAAATCACCAAAATCAGTTACTAAGCTTATTATTAGAATCATTAGCTGCCATATTCTTCTGTTTTAGTTTATTAAAATTTTTTTTCTAATTTACTCTTGCTATGTAAGTTATAAACCCTATGTGAATTTTGCACTAAGCACTAAAAAAAGTGAACTACTAGGAAATAACTTCACACTAAGCATTAGCTATCTACAGAAACTGAGATAGCACTATGGATTTTCAAAGCCTTTACCACTCCCTATTTTTATTTATATATCCTTCCCTAAATATTTTGATGTTAAAAATGCTGACCAGTATATTTATTTGTCCTTCCAAACCTACTTTTATTCTTTTGCACTCAAAGTTATTATAAATTATGTATTATCTGATATCAAAGATAAAACAGGTTTTTTTATTTAAATTTTAAGCAAGGCTTAAGGGAGAAACGAAGAACATTTTTAATTTCCTTATCTCTCCAATGTTTTAAATAATGAATTAGTTAAATTAGCAAGAGGAAGCATACTTAAAATACCTGATATGGGCAAAGTTTGATGAGCTGTAATGAGTTTCGCCTTACACTGCAATATTTCTATATCTGTGTACATTAGATGCATTTACTAAATATGTGCAAAAG
Source organism: Psittacus erithacus (assembly GCA_009867235.2). Classification (NCBI taxonomy): domain Eukaryota; kingdom Metazoa; phylum Chordata; class Aves; order Psittaciformes; family Psittacidae; genus Psittacus; species Psittacus erithacus. The sequence goes on from WYDI02013585.1 coordinate 19,652, forward strand.
TACAATTTTGAGCTTATTTCAGTAGCACGCCACTAGTAAAGACAAGCTTACGTTTTCATTCAGTGCAGGAATCAGCTTAAAATATGTTTGGTATCTAGACATGATGCATATTTACAGCTGTAACTGCACAGTACTGTAATTTGTGGCCTCAAGGAAAATTATTGTGAATAGGAATAGTAGTTATTTGCACTGCATGTTTTTATGCACAGTCATTTCTTAAAATGGGAGCTTTGCTAATAAATTCATTATCATTTCTGCTTTTGATATTGATAATTTTAAAGTGACCTATCTATAAATATACAGTACTTTGCTAAAATTTTAGTGCTCCTAAATTAAATCAAGACTAATGCTAGCAACAGACTTCTCCTCTAATTATTTTAGATTTCATGTTCTCATTGCAAATAAATGCTGGACTGTGCCTGTAGAATTTAATCAATTATTTCCACCACTACTACTCAAATATGACAATTCTCATAGTCCAACACAATCATGTTTGGGTTTATTTTCTTTGTGGTAATTCATCTGTAACATGCTGAAGCATGCAATCATACAACATGGCTTTTACTCATATTGACGCAAGTTTTCCATTTGAGTACAGCCAATATTAAATATTATGTATTAGGTTTGCAGAAAGAAGAAAAATAGCAACAAATCCATGCCTCTGTGATCTTACATTTTTCTATTTGTTTTAAAATGTTATTTAATTAATGTTAAAATTCTAGGGGAGACACTACAAGGAATATGAACATTAGAAGACCATTAAAAGTATTTAAGAATAATCATTAAAATAAAGAACAGCGACAGTCAGAGTGTTTAAAAATTGTTGCTGTAAATTAGGAAAACTGAAGTATTTCTGGAGGAAAGCTAAGTTTTGATTTGAATTTTTTTACTGTTTTTAGAAATGTAATTTTAAGTATGAGCCTAATCTAACCAGGCTAGAAGTAATTTCATGACAACAAACCAAAGTCAATTTGAGATCTCTTATATAATTCATAATTTGTGATAGATTATTTTCATCTCTATTTCTTGACCTCTGCCACTTATTCTATTTATACCTTTCTTTCCTTCCTCGCCTAGAGAATTTACTGCGAAATGTGTCAATCAATTCACCTTTAATATGACAGGTACTGAGCAGCACAGGAAAACTAATGAAAAACAACAGCCTTAAGATGTTTGTGCAAAGGAAACCAAATAACTTGTCCAGCTAGTGACAGACATTTGAATATCAGCCTTTGATCTATGTACCTAGTTTTACATTTAGCTCAATAGTGAAAGGCCATAAACACATTCTTGTTGAGCAGAAATACTGGAAGGAACTTGATCCACCTAAAACCTTGTCTGGAGCTTTCACTTTGCCCCTAGATCTCAGGTAACAGGAGAGCAATGGGAGTTAACAGCGATATTCCAAAGGAGTCGTCTTGGATACTGAGACACAGAAATAACACTTTGCTTCTGAATTTCAAGCCTGATATTGTTACTAGTAGCTTTTTTAACTAAGTATGAAAAAGCAGTAGAACAGCTACTGTTTTCCATAAAACAAATCTGTCTGGCACCTTAACATAATAGCTGATTCAAATTTAGATCTTAAGCATACAACCCTTAGCACATCAGTACACTTCAAATACCACGAAGTGTCACTTTTGCCAACCTCAGGCTCAAAAGCAGGGGAAAGATAAAGAAACAGACTGTTCTGAAAATACTTCAACCCAAATATCCTTAAAAACACCCAGACATTCATAGAAGTATTTGATGTCAATTTCCCTCTTTTGAACTTTCACTCACCCCTACATTAAATTTGTAGAGCATTTCAGTACAATAAATCACATTACAAATTAGTGTGCTACTTCTATCATATCTAATACAAAAAGGTAAGTTTTTGAAAGTGCCAAATTTGTGCCCTGTAGTAAGTACAGTTAGCATAAAACCAATCAGCTATACAACCAACAGACAGGGATCAAGGAAGAAAAGATGATGCTGTAGTAAACAAATTTTATGCAGTCTAGTCCATATATTAATATGCATACTTGAAAACATTTTATTCAGTCTAATCCAATATTACTATAGACTAGAATAACAGGATTTCAAAATCTATCTAGCGATGGACATAGACAGGCTGACACAGCCTCTGAACTGGACGAAGGAAACTGGTTTAATACAGCAACTAGGAGCCTGTGAAGAACAAATTATGATAATGGGAGAAGGCAGGAGTGGGGAGACCATGACCAGACCTAACAACATAAAGAAGCAAAACTTTAGGAAAAAAAAAAAAAAAAAAGAAACCCAGATTTTTTTTTTTTTTGTGACAAAATGAGATCAAATGAAGCATAATTAATCACAACCTTCTTCATTAACAATAGATTTTTATGATATTAAGTTTATGCCATTGTCTCCAAAACTAAAATGCATGGCATTTTAGTTGCTGACTGCCTGGTGATAGGGTGACTGTACACTGCACAGTGGCTCAGCACTAGGTAACCTGTAGAGAACCTTCAAGAGAGACAAGCAGGGAGCGCGCATGCAGCAGCAGCCAGTCACCACTGGGTATTCCCCCTCAGCTCCTGTGGCTGATGGAAGTTGTGGTCACAGAGGGAGAAAGCTGGCCGTGATGCTGCGGGAGGCAGTTGGAGTGCTTTGGGACTCTAATGGAGATGCGGAAGTGACCTGCCTCCATAGCTGGGAGCGCTGCCCTGACTCACTCCTCCTCCTCCTGCACTGTATTGTCTTCCTCCACCCATAGGGCAGGGATGTTGCGTGAGAAACTCTTATCCTGACCCACCCGGCTTCTCCCAGGCTGTCCCATTTTCCCTGCCATGGGCAGGGAGGCCTGTCACTTGTTAATGTTAAATACATACCTGGGACTAAAAGTGCTTTCACATCCAAACCCAGTTAGATCTCACTGTCAGTTTGGTCTTAAACAGTATTGTTTGGCTCAAAGTCTGTAAGTGATGAATGCAGATGTCAGCAGCAGCTCAGGCTGATGTTTAGCAGCCCTGAGCTGATGCAAAGTAGTTATCTACAGGGTGTTTTCAAATAAATTGGGTGGTGCTAGTGTCAGGCTATAAGCGTGCAAATGAAGATGCAAAGCACAGAGGATAATCCAGTAGGAAATCATGTAGTTCGACCAACACGAACAAAGCATGCATTGGAAGTCAGGTACTTGAAAGAATGAGAACATGGATCCACATTCACCTATGGCTCAATTTGCAACTCCTGGGACTTGACAGTGCTGGTTTGCAGTGCTGTGTCATGGTTCTTTGCCTTTTCAGTTAGATCAACATGCACAGTTTCAAAAGTTTAAATTCCAGTGGAAACTCTCCCATTTAGCTTGTACAGCTAGATATATACCAACATCCTGGTAGCACTGTGCATGCCTTCACGAGAAAGTTCAGTATTTCTTTTGCAGAGTTTTGTCATTTTGCCCAGGACCACAGATCCTGGAAGGCCAGTGGGTGACTGGAGCTGGACAGATCGGATTCCACAAAAGTGAATTCCATTGTCCCCAGATTCTGAGTCGCTAAATGTAGTGCAATTTTCTAGACTTTATCTGAGGTCAAAAAGTAACACTGTGGCACAGATGTCTGTATTTTATATGTTTCCTCTGTATTGGATACTAAATCCTGGTGCTCTTCTCACTGTTTATTCACTCAGTCTTGCATTACCAAAACTAAGAGTGCATGACTGCTTGATAATGAGCACCTGAAGTTGGTCTACACACTAAGAACTTGGAAAAGTCTGTTTAGCAGAGTCACCTAGTGATAGCTGCATTCACAAGTAAAACTTCATAGCAGTTTCTGACTGCAAGAGAATGTCTGTAGTTAATACTTATGGTCTCAGAGTGGCTTGTTATAGGAATCAATACTTTCCCAGAAAAGTAAAAATTGTGTCCAGCAGTCTGATTCACTTGTTATGTAACATGATGTGTAAGTCTCCTAAAGTCAAATACAAGTACTCTTTTGAAAACCAAAGTATTTAATTGAAAAATCAATTGGAGTTTGCTTTTGAGGCCTCTTCTAACAATCATATGTCAATTAAAATATGAATAAAGAGGCTGTAGAACAGGACATAAAAGTTAATACTGAGATACATTTTAATTAGCTAGAGGTTGTCAACATTTTAAAGATACAGTTACCTATAAGGAAGAGAGAGATTGAGAGAGAGAGAGAGAGAAAAGGGAACTGTGACATTTGAGACAGACTAGATGAACTGAACAGGAGCATCATGGCCAGTCCCTACCATTTTTGGAAACTTTTCCCTGTCTCAGGTTTTGCCTCTCTCTTTTGAATGTGTTTGCCTTACTTCATCTTGAAATAGCAGCAGTAGCTCCAGACTTTAATAAACTGTTCCTCTTTTTCCTGAAAAAGGCAAGTTAATTCTAGATTTATTAGCATATTAAAGAACTATTAGGAAAGGATTTCCATTATAAAAAATTTATACAGCTAAGAGAAAAGGGAATAAAAGGATTCTTCCAATAATATCCTAACCTAATACTTTACATTCAAATGTTAAGAATTGTCTTCCCTTCTTTCTCTGTTTCCCTAACACATAGTTAAAATTAATTTTAATAATATTTAAGATGAAGCAATAAAACGATCAATAATTTGTTCTGTAATTAGACTACTGTGGGCTTACAGAAATTATGCTTTAAGAAATTATTTCTTCAGATTTTATGGTTCTGTCTATATTTGGTATGATAGAGGTTAACAACTTTTTACCTGTTAGCTCATATTTCATATGAGAGAGAGAAAAGGCTCTCTGACAGCAGCAAATTTAAAGACTTTAATTCTATCTTGTAAGGCTACAAAAATATTTAATATTGCCTGTTACTTTTTCTGTCTCATTTCCACTCTCTGGGAGAGCTTGATCTTACTAAAAGTAACCTTGTGTAATTTGCATGTTGTGGGTCTTCCTGGCGTTTACCTCTTATTACTGTAATGAAGTTCTGTTCTGAATATTGAGTCCTACAGGACTTCAGGAGGCTCCACACCTTTTAATCATTTTGCAAACACCATACCCACTACCAGTATTTATTAAACCTATTATAATTTATGATGATGGTGCATGCTTAGGGCTTTTCTTCATTCTTGGGATTTCAGCAGTGTATTGATGAGACAGACAATCTCATCAACAAGCCACAGGAAGATTGTGTCTGAAATTTGTCTACAAGTTTGATAAATTACATTTCTTTTCCTTTCTGTGTAATTGCAGTTGTGTCATCATTAGGTCACTGACTCTTATTCTCCCCCCTTCTTTCTCCACCACTAAAGAGGCGTCCTTTTCTTCCACTCATGGAATCCTACTCAGGCCTTGTCAGGAGCTGGACAAGGATGTGGATTTGTGCAGCCATTGCAGCTAATGGGACAGTAGCAAGAGATACTATAACCCCCCCAAAAAAAAGAAAAAGAAGGGGAAAAAGAAATAACTAATCAAATAAAAAGAAAAATCACGAATGAAACCTGTAGCACTGTAGTGCAAAACTAATAGGAATGTGAGGAGAGTGATGGCCCCTGGATGAATGTACTGACTTGGGAAGCTTTAAATGGGGAAAAGCAGTAACAAAATAGAATAGGAGAGACAGATAGGAGACTGGAGATTCAGAGCAATGTCATGATGAAAGAACATAACTTCTGACTAAGCAGTCTTTATTAACATTTGTAGATCTTTAGCAAGTCTAATTTTGACCATCTTTTGTTAATGGATCAAATTGTGGTGGTGGTGTTGTTGTTGCTATTATTATTACTATTTTGATTAATAAACTATTCTTTTCTCCAAGCACAATTTTTCATACTTTTACTCTTCCGATTCTCTCCCATTCCACTGGGGTGGCAAAGTGAATGAATGGCTAGGTAGGGCTTAGTTGCCAGCTGGAGTTAAACCACCCCACGCTAACATTAAGTCTGCAGCGCATTTTTCTCTCACCTGCAGGTTAGAGACCTAAAAATTTAACAGAGATACTCTGATATACTGCTGCAAAATAAAAGCTTAACTATGTTTGATGTGTGCTCTGCTTGCCTGCCAGCTTAGCAACAGAAGGAAATTTGGGGTTGGAAAACCTATGATATCATAAAGAAGAGAAAAAACTCAGGTATCTGACAGTAACAGCAAAATAATTAGGGCAATTAAAAAAAAAAAGATTTAGACAGCTGTTGCAAGGAGGTGATATATTCATAAAGACAGGAGGAGGAAAGCCTAAAGCTCTGTAGAAATCTGTGTTTTCTTAGATTAGTGTACATGAGATTCAGTACACTTGAACTGGATCAAAACTAGTATTATATCAAACTTAACTCTTATATATAAATTACCCAGTTTTAAAATACATTTCTCATTCTTTCATGAAATGCACTTGTTCGTAATTTCTTTTTCTCTAAACCACATTACTTTTCTGCACTTGTATCATGCAGAATAGCTGGGAATGCATACTCCAGAAAGTCCTCCTCAACTGGTGCTTGTCTTAGTTAACTTCTTGATTTGTTCCTCCTGATGCTGAATCTTTGGTTATTCTTATAATTCCTCCCTGGTCTTTTCTGCCAAAAGTATATTATATATTGCTAAAAATCTCACTAAGAAGTTTTGTTTCTTTCACACAGTTCCTTTCTTTCCCCTCAGTCAGCTACAAGCCATTTCCCTTGATGAAATGCAAATAGATAATAATAGGAATAGTACGGATTTTGTTAATGGTCAAAGATTTAGTGGAGAAAACCTGACAGTCTGTAAGGCAGGCATTGTAAATCATTAGAGAATACAGCCAAAACCAAGAAGCAATATAAAGCTGGCAACTTGGAAGCTACAGGTGTACATAATGAAACCCAAAGAGAAAGAAAGTTTGTACACAGTCATATATACTGTGAGAAGATGTATTTAGCCTACTATTCATAATTACTTTTATTAATGAAACTGACATGCTTAAAGCATGTAAAAAACAACATCTCTATTACTGTTTATTCCTCAAGCAAGAAGCAGCTACTAAAACATGACTAAAAAGGCTATGTCCCTAGCCAGAGGACACAGGAATGTTGCCTAGGTAATAATATCACTTTAGTTTTGGGAAAATGAAAATGCCAGACTCTTTGATGTGCTTTTTGTGTCTTTCCCCTGTGTACACACTCACAGAATATACAATATTGTTCAGTACAGCACTGGGACTTTTCCCTACAGATGCTTTGCAGGCTTGGACTTCTTTAGTACTCATTTAGGGACAGTCATCCCAGATGGATAGCTAACCAGCAAGTGGCAAGACAGTAAACTAAAAAGTGCATTGTGTTTTCTATGCTGTACAAAATGCATGGTTGTTTCTCCTAATAGAAAAAACAACTGAAAAAAAAAAGTAATATTCAAAACTGTCAATTTCTTACACTAAATATGTATATTTGGACTAAGCTAGTTTGACATTTTTCGGCTGATTTTTAAAGTACTACATGTATTTTATTACTGTCTTCAAACAAAAAAATCAGAAATCACCTTGTAACATGAATCTTACATGAGAGATTGCTAACCAGATCAGTTGAAAACTTCTGCAATCCTCCATCATCTCTTTTCTTTATTATTTCTCTATCTCAGTGTTTGCACGTGAATGAAACTGAAACAGCAAGGATCTTGAATGCTACTCAGCACCCAATGCATCAAGAAACATGTATCAAGAAATAAAATATCTTTTTCCTCCTTAGTACTCAGAATCAAGGAACTGGAAATAACTCCTTACTAGGTTTCTATTTCATATCACTAACTGAACTACATTAAGACAGGTGTTACACTGGGATACGTCAAGCTTGTCACACAGTGAAGCTACCTAAAGCATTTAAGTCATTCCCTTTTAAAAGAAAATATACTTTCTTTGGTATCTGCCAGTGCACTGCTAACAACTATCTGGTTTCTTCCTGGTTCAATTCAGCCCAAGAGTACACCACTGCCAACAGTCAAGTTGCCGGCAAGAACTGTCTAAATTTAGCCTCCTTGCTCTGATGTCTTTTAGGGCTTGAGACAATACACAGATTTTTTCACTTAACTGATATGACATGGTCTGTTACGGAACAGTAAGAGCTAAACTATTTCAATCACTTGGCACAATTTGTCTGGCTCTGTTAAATGGACCACCGATTTTCTAGTGGGCACAAAACCAGACAAACATATGGAGAACATTTATAGGCAATCAGTACACTTACACATAATTTGAGTATCTGAGCTGACTAATGAGGGACAGACTTAAAGCCAGAGATTTCCAAGTTGTTGTCCATACTAAGATCACAAACTGCTATTTCACAAGATTTGCCCTTTATGAATCTATTGGCCCAGGTAACTTAAAAACAACCACGTGTTCATATGTTTCTTAGGGTCCATAAAGTTCAGACTCATTAGTGGTTTAGTTTAGATCAGGACTACACTTTTGACATGAATTTCTCAATTGTCCTCACTTAGCTGTGCTTTGCCTCACATCGTGCAGTGGTCTCGCTGCACTCAAAACAGATTACTTTTGAAAGAAACTGAACAAGATTGCTTCAACAGTACGCCCAATGCTTTCCAATCAGTAATGAGCACTGAGTCTACAGGAATATGTTCACTATGCTAGAACTACCCCAAAATACCAAGCTCCTGCCCCAAAACATGTATATTGTTTGCAGCCAGGCCTTAGGTCCTGTTTTTTCGTGTTGTTTCTGTTGATCTATGTTGCTTGCTAATGTAGCAACACCCTTAGATCAGGTGCACTAAGAAACATGAACGAAAAAGACATAATTTTTCCTTTCTTTGACTATATTTCGATATCATAACATACCTCTTCTAAAACCTCCATGGTATACATGGTATACAGTTATTGTATACATTTAAAAACAAGTAATATGCAATATAGTATAACCAGGCTGGATGAATTGTGCTGTATGCTCATGAAACTTCAAATTACTATGGCTATATCTACACTAGCAATCAGCAATAGCAACAAATCTCTGAAAAGTGTTCACACTGAGGACCCAACATATACACTACCTGGATCTTGAAGGATTACTTTAAACCAGATTTTAGCTAAACCCACAGACTTAAAATCACTGATTGGAGCCCATTATATGCATGTGGGGAAAGCATTTTTCTGACTTAGATTCATCCAAGGGAAATCCTGTTTGCATTATCCAAGTCTTCTCTCCAGTGCAAATCATGTGTAGTAGGTTGGCACATCTGGGAGATCTGCTGAATAAATGTTCTTGTAATACAAACTAAAATGGTAATGTAAGTATACCCTACAAGATACTTCAAAGGATTTGGTTTTTTTCTTGTTAATTTTTATTCTTGATTTACAAGACTACATGTGAGACTAACATCTTATGAAAACCTTTAGTTATCCCATGCCTTCAGCCCTCCCTCCAAAATGTGATGCCTTTTACAGCCTGTGGCACATGATCAACTTCTATGTATACTTTTCGTTAGGAAGGAAGAACTTATGGAGCCTGAAACTGGCTTCTTCTATCTCCAGCTGGTGGCATAGCTTTTTGTAACCAAAGAGAGCCAGAGCTGGGTGGGCAGTCTGAGTGAAACTATAGGAATATGTAACAATAAGAGAATCTAATCTGCTTGGCTCTCAACACTGAATACCACAAGGTCTGTTTAGTTTATATGCATTCATTTAAGTTTGCAAAGACAGGCTGTGAAATTTATGGATAACTGCATTCTCTGAAGTGTAGTACTTAATAGATAGTTATGTATAGGATCTGTCCTCACTAGTGAGATTAGAAAAGTATAATGCAATTGAGAAAGGTCTTCTAGTGAGATTCCTTAGAACTTGGTTTTAAAAAAAAAGCATTTAAACAAATTAATAAAAAATACAATTTGTGAAGAAATAGAATGTTAGGATCCTCCAGAAAGTATAGTTTTTCCAGAAGTGCTTTCCATACACTTGCTACTCTAAGTATGTGCTCAGCCATAATAAATGGCTCATGTGAAGCCTCACATACAGCATAATCTGTTAGTGCCCATTCTTGCATGCCTTTGCAACCGCTTGGTCAAGGTGAAAGGATGCCATAAGCTTGGCTTTCGACTCACTTTTTCAGTCAGAATTCCTGGAATAGAAGGACAGATCACAGAATTTGCAAGTAACTAAGTGGGGGAGGGGTGGGGGTGGGGGTGGGGAAAGGTAACTATTCTTTCTCTAGGCTATTTTCCATGTTAAGTTTTGCAAGCCTGATGGCAGTTTTAAATAGAGATTATCAGCTAAAGAGATCCATTAAAATTACCAAATTATCTGCTTTTGTGGATTACAAACACAAATAGAAAAGTTATCAGTTCTACATATATCATGTGAATTATTTCACATTTTATTATACAAACAGGAAGGAGAAGTTGTTCTTTATTCCTTCAGAATTTATTTTGTTATGGAAGAGACACCATAGTCTAATCTACAATTGACAGAGTAGAAGTAACATTCATTCTCTAGAAATTTAAACAGTTTGAGTCAGGTACTAATTTATATTCTTCAAACAAAAGTGAAAAACTCTCCACCACATTGGGAAATGTTTTTGTTTCACCCATTTAGAATTTCTTCTCAGAGTGAAAATGCCATAAGGCTTGCAACACTGTGTGAAGTGAAATGAATGTAGTGAAAGGATCTTTGCAGCTTCAGGGGGGATCTGTCTTTATGGCATAACTGCCCAATGTAGTAACACAAAGGTTCGGACGTTCTCAGGATATGTGAGAGAAATAATATTGGCTCTTGTTTCCCATGGAAACCTTCTGAAGTCAATGGGAGCATTCCTAGAAGCAGACACTTGCAAATATGACAGTACAGCCCTAGGCTTATAAATATATTTTCTCACAAATATACACTCCAGAGAAAATACTTCCTTACAACTTAAAGGACATTTATGAGGAACATTTTGTTTCTATTTTTATTCTTTTTGACTGTTGGAACACTAGCATCTGTCTCTTAATTCACTCTTTAAACAGCTGTGTTTGCTTTGCCTATCTAAGCCCACCCTTTGGAACTGGAAACCTATCTTGCTGTACAGTCATTTTGATATTTTCCCTCTTAGTACCTCACTTCTTTGCTTTAGAATACAAAAGTTTCAATATTAAAGTTTCCGTCTTGAACCAGTCTTTTACTGAAAATGGACAACACTACATCTAAAGCCTAGATATTTCTGAAAAAGTCAACCAAAGATGACAATCAAAAGATCATCAGACAAGTTGTCTAAGGACACCAAGGTATTGATAAACCTGATAGGGTTCTTAAGTTTCAGAAAGAGAATAATCGGCTGCTTTCAGGGTGCTCAAACAGTAAACTCCCTGCTGTCCATATTACAATAATAGGCACAGCCAGCAGTAAAGGATCAGTGAAGTATATTGCCAGGGAAAGATTATCGGAAGACTTGATTGTATTTGATGTTTGATTATCAGTTTATCATATTAGCACCCGGCTCCTAAAGTTAAGCATTAGATGCTTTTCCCTTAATGAAGTTCTTGAAGAGTTGATAATATAGGCAAATTTGCTTTCAGCTGAAACTTGGCATACTTGAGTAGGATCTTTTCTTTCATAAAAAGAGAAAACACATGGAGTCCATTTTCAGAAACAGGAATATTTTTTGAGAAACTAAGAGATAGCAAACCTGGAGTCAGAAAAAGATAATCTATGGATACCATTATGGACTTTTTTTAAGAAAGGCAAAAGATCTACCTTTGATGTAATATACATCAATGTCTGCCTCTAAATCAAAACAGCTGACCCTGGAATTAGAATATACTTGGCCAGTGGAGCTCTGAAGTTGACAACAATTTTTCTGTCAGCTACACTGAAAGCAGAGCAAGGCCAAGGCTGAGTGATTTTCAGAAACTACTGTAAATATGTGTAGCATCTACTCACATTTTAGAGTTAAAAACATCTACTATATGGATGTCAGAAAGTAGTCTCGGAAGAAAAACCCATCCATAAAATGATTTGGAACCATTACATGTATTTTATATAAAAATGTTTGTGAAAACACATAATGCAGAAGTTGCAAAATCATATACACCTAAAACTTTGAAAATGCCAGAATTAAGGGGTTTTACCATACATTAGATTTAGCCCCTCTCCATCTAAATATCATGAAAGAGTTTCTACCAACACAGATTAAATAATTTTCTAACACTTCATTCAGTGCCTAAGAGAGCATGAGGAAACTGGTCTGCTCTACAGCTGCAGTAATGAGAAATACATTTCTGTTCAATTGTAATTAGAAGGAAAAAAGAAAAGAAGGGTTAGTTTTCTGGTTTCAGTTGAAAGTTACCCTAAGAAAATTAAAATAAATCACACTTTAGCTGAAGTTGGTTTAGCAAGTATATTTTTATAGGTAGAAATTAATTCCTCCTGTCTGGCTGTTCTTCTTTTTCTGAATTTTCAGTTTCAGGTGTGATTTTCAGAACTGCTGAACACTCAACACCTGCAACCGAAGCAAATAGGTGCTATGTTTTAAACTGAAAACTAAATATTTGCAAGATACATAGCTTTTTTGATGACAAATGTCAAAAAAAACATTAAATCAAAATACAAACACATGCACAAAAACATTTTCATGAGAAAATGACCAATGCTGTTCTCAGAAATGGGTGTAGATAGGACTTCAATATTCCTACCAGACTCATCTGGCTTGACTTCAGAGAGCAGACCTTGACCTCTTCAGGAACCTGCTCAGTAAGGCTCCATGGGATCTAGCCCTAGAAGGCAGGGGGACCCAAGATTGTTGGTTTATATTCAAGGATCTCCAACTATAAGCTCAGGAGTGTTGCATCCTGGCTAGAAGGAAGTGCAGCAGGAGGGCCAGGAGACCTCCTTGGATGGATAAGGAGCTGCTGAGGAAACTTCAAAGTTAAAAAGAGGCTTATAAAAGGTGGAAGCAAGGACAGGTGGCCTGGGAAGAATACAGGGATGCTGTCCGGGAAGCTAG
>WYDI02013586.1:0-18348 GCA_009867235.2 Psittacus erithacus
GGACTTTCTGAGTCTCATGCTCTGCCAGGGAGGAGGGGAAGCTGGGAGGAAGCAGAGACAGGACACCTGACCCAAACCAGCCAAAGTGGTATTCCATATCACAGCACATCATGCCCAGTATATAAGCTGGGGGAGTTACCCTGAAAGGCTAGGTCACTGCTCAGGTCAGGCTGGGTATCGGTTGGCGGGTGGTGAGCGGTTGTATTCTCTTCCCTTGTTATTTCCCTTATCATTATTACGATTGGTGGTAGCAGCAGTGGTTTGTGTTATAACCCAGTTACTGGACTGTTCTTATCTCAACCTGTGGAAGTTACATTCTTTCGATTCTCCTCCCAATCCCTCTGGGAGCTGGGGGAGGAAGAGGAGGAGTGAGCGAGTGGCTGCGTGGTTCTGGGTTGCTGGCTGGGCTTAAACCACAACACTCTGATACAAACCAGTTTCTTGTTAGTTCACCGACAGTCCGTTAATATAGTTTCTGATACTTCTTGGATATGACGCTGTTTGGTTGCTTTTTAGAGTGGCTGGGATACAAGGTAAAAGAGGCCAAGAATTTAGGTACTAGCTCTATAGTGTAACACAATTTCGGATTTTCAGCCACCTTTCTAAGGCTGGAGCTACAGCAGTATCATCACCCATGTCTCCTGAAGCAACGGTGCTGCTGATCCAAGAGGAAGACTATGTTTCAAAACACCTTCCTGACCATGGCTGCTTTAAGGCTGGGCTTAACTATGAAATGGTGCTGAGGAAAAGTGGCAGCTCAGATTGCCATAATGGGGCAGAACACTACAAGAGTCCTTCTTCAATACTTCCCTAAATACCACAGTGAGAAACATGAAGTCTCCTAACCCCTACTGCTCACAATGTCCTGAAATATCAGGTAAGAGGTGGTATTCTTGTGTAAGGGCGTAACTATTTCTTGACTCCCTCAGAGCTAAAGGGCCTCTTTAGCCATGGAAGCCATGCCGTACACGGGCCTCTGCTTTCCTCAGCACCATTAACTTTGCTGGCGGACCAGCCTCACCAGCCTGCCCTGTGTGGGGCCTGCAGGCCGCCATACCCACTGACCTTCCCATCATGGAGCGGGCGAACTCTGAGGCAGCAGCGGGGCTGGATACTTGGAGAGCTTGGCTCTCAGGGGGATCAGCTACGCCCCAGATCTGCGAGGGTCCTCGGCCGGGGTGCTTACCCAGCACGGCTGCCCGCGGCCGTCACCCATCGCTTACACCCTGAGGTGGCACTGCGCGGCCACGGCACGGCCGAGGCCAGAGGAATAGCAGCTCCCCCACACCTGCAGGGGGCGCTGCGACCCCCGCGCGCGGCCGGCGCCCGGCGCAGCCGACACCCCGCGGAGGGGCAGCGATGTGCGCATGCGCCTAGGTCCCCGTGGGCCGCGGGGGCGGTGGCGCGTGCGCGCTCAGAGCGCGCGGGGCGGGGCTCGCGTTCACCCTGGTAACAGCGCCGCTGCGGGGCCGCGCCCTGCTGAGGCCTTCTGCTTCCTCTGTCACGATGCAGGGAGAGGATGTCCGGTACCTCAAGAGGTAGCCTGGGGGGCCGGCCTTGGCAGGGGGGGAAAGAGATGATTGTTGTAGGGCTAAGGTGCGACAGCTTGTGGTGGTTTGGGGTGGAAGGGGGCCGTGGGGTTGAGGCGCGGCAGGTTGCGATGGAGGCTGGGCATGGGGCTGTGGGACTGAGGCGCGGCAGGTTGCTCTGAGGGGTGGTGTGATGTGGTGTGCCGTGGTGTGCCGTGCCGTGCCGTGCCGTGCCGTTGCGTGGAGCGCTGAGGGGTGTGCGAGATTGTGGTGCGGAGACAGGTGTTTCAGTCTGTCGTAGGGGATGGGTGGAGGTTATGGGTTGGAGGAGTACGAGGGGGCTGAGGCTATGGCTGTGGCATTTTAGCCTGTGGTGAGGGCTGAGTGGGAAGTTGTGGGATAAAGGGGCAAGAAGGGGTTGTGGGGTGGTGATGGAGTGTGGAGCTGAGATGCTTTGAGGTGAGTGGTTTGGAAATGAGAGGTATATTTGTTAGGGGCAGGCTGAGGGGTCGCTGTCTAGTCTGGTGGGCAGGAGACTTGTGTGGATACTGGGAGGCTGCATAAGGGATGAGTGATAGTTATGAAGTGGATTTAGGGTGGGCCGAGAGATGCGATGGGTGGCATGCTTCTGGTAACTGATTGAGGAAGGTGGTACATTGGAGGGATGCACTGCTTTGAGGCTGACTGGTGGCATTTTATGATGTACATTTGGGATGGTGCACTGAGGCGCCTGCAAGTTGAGTGGGTATAGTTGCTATTAGGAGATGAATGGGGAGGGAGGTTGCTGTTGGCATGTGGTTGCTTTGAGGAACAGACAGGCTGGGGGCTGAGAAGGGGGTATTAGGCAGTAAGTGCAGGTTCAGGCTGCAGCTGGGGAGAAGAAGTGATTTGGAGGAGGTATTATGGCATGGTGTGGCAGATTGTGGGAGGGATGGGACAGGTAATGTGGGATGAATGAAATAGCTTGGGAGTTGGGATAGACCTGAGAGGTAACCATGGGTATGAACTGGGTAATGTGAATTTGATGTTAAAGATGTGATGAATGAACGGTACTCTTATCTGTCTACTGGCCGTGGGACCAGTCAGCCTTATAGGGTCTGAGTGTGCAACTGTTGGCTCTCCATCAGTTGTTTCAAAGCAAAAGTGCTAGCAATCCCAGAAGATGTCAGGACACTACATCTTGAATCCCATGGAGTTCCTGATTGGGGTTTTTTTGTTGGTGGTGTTTTCTTTGTGTGACTTTTTTTTTTTTTTTTTTTTTTTTTTGAGGTGGGGAGGTGAGGAGTGGGATTTGCTGCTTTGTTTGGTTTTTTGGATTTTTCTTTCTTTTTATATGCCACATATTAAGATTCATAATTAGAAACAGTGTGGGGGGAACTCCTCTTGATAGTCTTCAAACATTAATTCTGTCATATAAATGCAATAACAGGTAAAAATAAATGACCACCTATAACTAAATAAATAGCTGTAACTTTAGAGCAGTGCCTATTTTTGGCTTTGAATGTTCTGTTTGTGCCGTCTTAGGTGATTTTTGGAACAATCTTCTTTATTTTGTAGTCATCCCTGCAACAAGCATACTTTTCTCTCTTTTAAGGGAACACAGACCAAAACCATCCACAGTGCTGATTCACATGGCTAGGGTTGTGTGCCAGCCTGGTACTCCTATGATCCCTGTTTCCCTCTGTCATCCTCCTTGAGCAGTCCCCCTCCCACCAAGTCTGACTTAGTAGGATTTGTCATTGGTTTTTCAGCCTTATCCATGTGTGATATTTGTGCCACTTGTAATTAGGATAGTTTGGTTTTGCTTTTTCCCCCTGAAGGAATTAGTAGATAAAGGTTATTCACACACCAGCTTTGGTCGTGTGAGCTCCTAGAATAGCTTTTGTCTGTAGAAAAGCCCTTCCTCTTTTAAACCTCTAATAGAGCAGGATTCTTGTTGACAAAGCAGGCAGTGAAGTGAGAGTATGAGCTGATGTGCATGAGAGGTTCCCCAGTGCATTGCTGCTTCTGTTACAAGAATGTCTGTATTTCAAAATGGTTTATGAATATATATTTTTGAGTATGTATTAATTTTATGAATATATACAAACTTCAGATGCATAAAAAAATCAATAAAGTAGGTGTTTGTGGATTTGATGGGGAAGGAGGGATTGTTTGTCTAAAAGTGTGGGGTTTTTTTGTTTTGTTTTTGTCATGCTGGCAATCTAAATGCAGTGTTTTCCAAAAGGAAAAGAGTTTTAGTGGCTGGGTAGTGCATTTTAGTGTAGGTCTTCAAGCAGTTCACAAGGTAAGATTTTTCAGAGAGGGAACTTGAATGTGAATTGCATTTGTGACTTCATTAGCTAGGAAATAGCTTACATAGTGAGAGTGGTTATCAATGTGAGAGGGCAGAAAATCTCTGCAGCTGTAATTTTTTCAGCTTATTCATCTGTCTCTCTTATAGGAAAAATTACTTATGGAAAATGCTGAAACTGTTTAAGCATTCTTAGGCTGAGGTTCTGCTGGTCACTAAGCTCATCACTGCTTTACTGCTGCCAAAATGAAGAGGTCTCACTCCATCCTGTTCACCCCTGCTCATAGATAGGAAGTGTTATTCTGTCTCTGTAGAGTGCTTTAATGCAGTAACAGATTAAAAAACTCCCTCTGCCCAAAACATGAAGAGTTTTCTGGCAGATTGCTGGAATTGGCTGTGAAAGGTTTTGATGAGCGCTCATGCTGAACAAAGGTGACTGCCAGGAGTAGTTAAAACATGGGAAGATCTAATCCTTCTGGCAGGGGTGAGCTGTTAGTTCAGCTTAGTTCTTCTAAAACTATGCCACACTCCTTCAGGCCCACTTGTTCTCTACCCATCCTTTTCTTTATATCTGTAAATATTACCAAGCTGTCAATTTTCAGAGGTTTGCCTGTCACGAGGAGCATTTGTAGTTGGGATCTCCTGGTAGATCAAATATGGGGAAAATAGAGTTGGGGGTGAGGAGCAAGAAGTGGTTCTTTTCAAGTAGATTTACTGTAAGCTCTCTGCCCTGCAAGGCTGAGCCTTGTGAGAACAGACTGTACTGAAGCATCTGCTTCAAAATACTGTTAAAGGGAAGAAAACACAAGTTTCTTCAAAAAATCTTAAGCGATAAATGGAGTTCTGCTACAATCTCGAGGAAGATGCTGCTTTTAGCAGTGAGCTATATTTGTTTGCCCTGTAGCTTTATGTCCTTGTAAGTCTGGTATTGAACTAGTTTCTTTGTTTCCCACAGCAGACCTTTCTGTGGTTTGTGGGTTTTTTTGAGCAGCTGTATCTCAGGAAAAAGGTAATTTTGTGCTTGTATTCAGCAGAAGGGGAAGCACCCACTGTAGTAGCCGAGTAGCTGGAGGCACACATTTCAAACATTTTCTGAAGAGAGTGGTTACGCTGAAGGCTGCATCTAGATTTGCTGACATTTGCAGCTGTGTGTGTCTGAAGTAGTTTTCCATGGTCTAACTGACCCAATGCTATAGCCAGCAGTTCTCTCATGTATGCTGATATAGCTACTGGTAAAGCCACCTGTAAATCTGGGGGGGTGGGATTTCTTTTGTGTGGGTTTTTTGGTATTTTTTGTTGGTTGGGTTTTTGAGGTTGTGTGTGTGGGGGGGGTTTTTTTTGTTGTTTTTTTTTTTTTATTGCACAGATTGTGCCAATAAACCAACACCCAGACAAAATCCCAAAACAAACAAACAACCCACACATGCACTAAAAAAGCCATTCTCTGGATGTGGTTCTGCTATCACTCAAAACCAGAAATAAGGTGTATCTCCATGGCCTTTTATCCATGGCCTATCCTCATGATCCTTGTATCTCTGTGAACGTGGAGTTGCTGTCACAAAGTAGGAGAGAGCAGGACAGGTCCTTTAGGCAGTGGCATTCCCAGAGTGCTTTCCTGGAGAATGCTTTTCCAAAATATCTGTAGCTGTAGTAAAACATGTAGACATACTTGATTTATATCTGTTGATGGCAGCTGTTGATCTGGTAATTCCCCAGGCCTGGCAACAGTGAAGGGAAGAACAGTATCAGAGAGGTTTGTGCTTCAGGAGAAAAATTAAAATTATTTGTAATTCATTCTTAGTAGATTTTTAACTGTTAAGATTTAGCTAAGAGAGTCTTAGAAGAATTTCCATTTGTAAATGACTGCACTCAGTCAATGTCATTAGCAGAAGATTTCTCAATACTGGCAGTGTAACAGGGAATCAACTGGGAAATTCACCCTCTCTGTCAAGTGTATCTTTTTTCTGATTGTAGTTCCTAAAGAGAGGTGGGAGACTTAGAAATCAAAGATTTATCCTGTTCGTTGCTTGCTTGACTTCAGTGACTAAGGCTTGATGAGTGACTTGGGTGTTTCTGGTTCTAGTAGGTGTAATAGTCAAGAATATGCCACCAGCACTGACCTTTGTTACAGCTGTGTGAAATGAAATGGGGTGCAGAAAGAGGGCAGTGCTTGAGTTAAGAGACAGGTCCTTGTTAATTATCTGTTCTGGTATGTTTTCTGAACTTTTCAATAAATTTTTTCTTCCTCATTGCAGGAAGGTAAAAGGAGGCAACATAGATGTACATCCATCTGAGAAAGCCCTCATTGTCCATTATGAAGTGGAAGCAATGATTCTCGGAGAGATGGGAGACCCTGTGCTGGGGGAGCGCAAGGAATGTCAGAAAATGTAAGGTCACAGCAAATTCTGATAGCTTTTTCCATTTTTTTCTTCGTCATAAATTCAGTAACTCAAAGCATCAATATATTTATAAAATTTACGCTAGGTTAGTGGAGGGTTTAGAAGCCAGGGAAGTTAACATCTAAAACACGTATTGTAAAGTGCTTTTCATCCATGTACTTTAAGGTGGTTTGTAAAGAAAAGTGATTACTCCCAATTTATATGATGGGAACTTGAGATAGAGAAGAGTGAAGTGACTGATTGCTACTTCGATGGTCAATGTTGGAGCAAGTGATGCTGTTGAACCTTCTGACAGCCTTATGCTGTAGTTGTTGGCTCTCTTGTTGTTTTCATCTGTCAGTCCTGTTAGTAATTTCACTGTAGTATCTGCATTTTACTTTTACATGGTATTTTTCTTAAGAGCATTAAAAATATTCCCCATTGGAAAAGCCCATAAAACTATTATGACTTTAATTTCCAGGATGCAAGTTTGGACCTTGCCTCGGTTTATCTCTATACTGAATTCTTTTTGAAAACTTGAGCTGAGGTGGCTGCGTGTGTAAGTGCATGTAAGAAGAAGAACTGAGGAAGAAAAAGAGAATCTTTAAATTGTCTCACATTTCTGAGAATATCTGTTTTCAGATGAATCAGCATAACTTGCATATGCAATGTGGTGGAATTCCTTTTTGATCTTTCTTGTTATTTTTTGTGTATGCTGTACTCTTTTGCAGTCCTGTGCATATTTTTTTAAGTGTATTGCAAATAAATTATTGGCTGCTATGTCTGAGATGGTTATAAAGGATCTGTTTGTGCAGCTGCATTTAGTGTTGCTGCTTGTCAGCTGATGGACAGTTATGCTCTGTCAAATCTGTTTGACAGTTACTTGCCATTTGGAGTTGTAGAGAGCCACTACTTTGACATTATGTTTGTAAGTCATTGCACAGCCATTGATGGTATCAGGATCATTTCTGCTTCAAGAATACATGACTGTGTAAACATAAAGAACAGAAGATGTAAAAATTTAAAAGCTGAAGAGACACCTATGTCTGTTGCAGCATTCGGCTGAAGAGTCTTAATGCCAATACAGACATTGCTTCCCTGGCTCGAAAGGTGGTTGAAGAATGCAAGCTCATTCACCCCTCCAAGCTGCCGGAAGTAGAACAGCTGTTGTACTATCTGCAGAATCGCAGAGATGCCTCAGCAGGAAAAGGTGAATAATACAGGAACAAAGTAGCTTGGGACTGGGTTGCTTCAGCACTGAACAACTAGTGTATGAGGTTTTTCTAGCTGAGATCCTAACTTGCTTGATCCTAACTTGCTTGATCTTAACTTACGAGTCCTCTGGAGAGTGGGGAAGATGTATAGGTAAATGGCACTTGGGAAAGAATAAAATCTTGGAGCGAGGCTGGTGAGAATTATCTTTTTAAAACCAGAGCTTACCTTTTTGGTTAGTTGATCTTAGTGTTGATGCTTATTCCTCGCTGGCTTGTGCTTTAGTAGTACTTGAGAGGTACAGATTCCGTTATTTGGTGTAGCCTTTTCTTGTTGCATCTGCACGTGCAGTGATATCAAAAGACCGTACATCAATCTTCCTAAAAAGATCTGTCATCATCTGTTGCAAGGTAGACAGTGTTCCTAGGCTGAATTTGCACTGTCTGTAAAGCTGGAGTGAGGAGTTTTCAGAACCTGACAAGCTTTGATGTAGAAAAGAGCCTGGGATAGTTGTATTGTCATCTTAAGTTCCTGGCATCTTAATGATCCAATTTCTAAGTTCATCTTATACTTTCCGCTCAGGGGACAATTTCATATTTAATGTCCAGTGCTGCATTACCTTGTGGCTAGCAACGTTTCTTGCAGTCATTAAATGATTAGCTTTGTTCTCAAGTTGGGCTATTATCTTAGTGGGATAAGATTAAAACAAAGATTAATGTTATTTGTATGCTTTGATTGTAGGTGCTTTGGGTGTTTTACCCTCTTCAGTATAACGTATATATGCAGGGGGTTGGAACTAGATTATCTTAGCATCCTTTCCAACTTAACTATTTTGTGATTCTATTCTATGATTCTGTGTTGGTGTATATGTTATATACCTGTATATATACATATATATGTATACATTAGACACACACATATATATATATGTGTGTGTATATATATGTCTTGGTGTATCACAGGGCAGCTTTGCCACAGTGCACAAGCAGAGTCAAAGCTGCTAAGGTATTACACTGTGGAAGTGAGTTTTGCCACTCTGAGCATTCACCAATGATTATTAGCCTTTGTCTCCCCAGCTGACTGGACTGCAACTGATCATTTAGAGTAAGGTGTCAGAAGGTATCTAAGATTTATTTTGCTTCCTATATGCTGTCTAGCTTTAGAAACTTGACATACTTTAGCTGTGTTAGTCTGACAGTTCAGCATGACACAAAAGGACTTTGATCTTGATTTAATCAGGATGTTTACTGTGAGAATACTGTGTGTATGTGTGCACATGCATGGTCTAACTGCAACCATGTCTTTTTCTTTATAGAAAAGAAAGAGAAATCCAGTAAGCCAAAAGATCCATCCCCATTTGAAGGAATGGAGGTAAATATTGGTGGTAGAAGAAAAACGCAAAACTCATTTACTTCTTAAGTAGATATTAGGGAGGAGGGAAGAGGAAATACTGAATCCTCAGGGGTTTGTGCTGCCTGTTTTTTTAAACAAAGAACTTGGTTTGGGAATATTGCATAATGGAATAAAATTTGTCTCCATAAAGGGTAAAATACTTGACTTGCATACTTCTCTCTCCAGCTATAGCATGCAGCAGGACAGCAAGTGTGGGACATCAGACAGGACACAGGGAGTCATGTCTAAGCATCCTTTGTTTTTTGTAATTAAATCTCAAATTTCCTGGTGTTCATTGGCAGTTATTCTGGATGTGTTGATTTTTTTTCCTTGTATTTTATGTTTTCCTAAGACCTTAACTCAAAGCTGTGCACTCTTTTGGGATTGAATAATGGTGTGATTGACTGTGTTGAATTGGCATAATTTTCTCTGTGAAACCGTCACTTATGACTGCTTTCAGATTGATGAAGTTGCCAATATCAATGACATGGATGAGTACATTGAGTTACTATATGAAGACATTCCTGACAAGGTGCGTGGCTCTGCCCTTGTCCTGCAGCTGGCTAGAAATCCAGATAATTTGGAAGAACTGCTTATCAACGGTAATTTTAAAACCCAGTGATAACTTCTCTTAATGTAGTGCTTTCTTCTCAAGGGAAAAATAGTTCACCTTTAATTTGGGATTTTCTCTAGTTTGATAGGCCTTGCTTCTGAGTACATAAGCTGTCTGTCAAAGCCCAGCTGGATCTCTCCACAAATGGATGCTGTTTAAACTGTTCTTAGGTGGGCCTAATGCAGAAATCTTCCTGGCCTCAATAGGCTTCAGCTGGTTTGCTTTTTTTTTTTTTCCTGATCCTTGTTATTTTGATGCTAAATCAACTTCAGTTGGCATTGCTGCCCGAGACAAGAGAGTGTAGAGTTGTATTGTGAAGATCAGGAAACTTGCTTTGAAAATGGGATTTGCAGGCTGATGTTAAGTATAGGTGTCCAGTTTTCAATGGAAAAGAAGAGTGATCTGGAGAAGAAAAGTATGACAAGAAATATAAACCAAAGTATTAAATAATACAAAGTTGCTGTGGGAAAAAAAGATAAATGTGGATGAAAGAAAGATGTGGATGAAAAGTGATACTTCTCAGCATAGCATGTAAAGGGGATTTGGAAACCAAAGTGGTGATATTTTAGGGAGGGCACACAGAGTAGTAAGGAACATACAGCTGGCACAGGCCACAGGATGGTAAGGTTAGTGGTAGTTTTAAGATGACCTTTGTGTTTGGTTGTGGCTTTCTTGCATGTGGCCTCTTCCTAGGGTTTGTGACTGGATGGCCTCCCAGGGTACTCTGTTTTAGTACCATCTCCAAACATAACTTGTTAGCAGTGTTACATGTTAAAGTGAGATACCTCTGAAAATCTCATTTAGAAAACTGATAGATGTATAATGAGGTATATCCAAATTCTGAACCTCACAAGGCAAAACGAGGGAGGTAAAATGCTGATGCTCATCTAAATCCTGTTTCACTTCAGAAGCTGCCCTGGGTGCATTGGCTAGAGTGCTGAGGGAAGACTGGAAACAAAGCGTGGAACTTGCTACCAACATAATTTATATTTTCTTCTGCTTTTCCAGGTGAGTGCAGCGTCTCTGTGTATAGGGACATAAGGAACTTCTCTCTGCTTAGTGTTTTTGCATTTGTTTTCTGCACTGCACTACAAAACCTCACTGAAACAGGAAAAAAGTTTGCTGAGATGGAAACACATTTCTCGTAGAGGACAAAATTGAGACACAAAAAGAACCCTCACAGTGAGGCAATGTGTAATAGAGCTGAGAAGAAACTAGTAGGGGTTCTTACCCCTGGCTTATAGACTGAGCTGCCACTTTTTTATTTGCCTCAGCATTCCTACAGGGAAAAAGTGGTATTCAAAAGTGAAGTGGGTGCTTGTTCTTGTTTAGCTATGCCAGTGTTTCAGCATACCCTGTCTAGAAATAATTCAAATGTAATTTGCATTGCACCTTGATTTTAGGCCTCTATTATATGTCTGGTAAGTAGGGATTCCTCTGAAGCACTTACAATATGGAAAGTGGGGCTGATTGGAAAACAATTTTCCTTTATGCATAAAAATTGGAATGTGTTCTTTATTTTGACTTGGAAAAATATGTTATTGCTTTCCTTCTGCAAGTTTGGAAAAAATGTTTGTGTTTACAGACACTGCTTTTGTTTTGAAACAATTTTTGAATAGAGGAATGTTATAATGGGGCAGAGAGTAAGTATCTTTTTTCTTTTTTTTTTTTTTTAAATTTTGCATGTAGTGTTATGTTGGGACATTGCTACCATAGATGTCAGAACAGATTTGGAATGGTTTGTGTTTTTCTTTTTCCTCACAAGTTGTTTTTTCTTCAATGTAGTTTTTCTCAGTTTCATGGAATAATCACACACTACAAAATTGGAGCTCTGTGTATGAATATCATAGACCATGAACTGAAGAGACATGAGCTTTGGCAGGAAGAACTTTCTAAGAAGAAGAAAGCTGATATCCTTTTGATGTGCTGGGGCAGCTTGATGACTTCTGACTTGCCTTGATAGCTGTTGTTGGTTTATACGAGATGAGCATACAGCAGCTTCTGTGAAAGCAGTACAATTTACTATTTCTAGTAAAGTGCAAAATATAATATGGAAAAGACCAAGAGTGAGAAATTTAGGCTGCTGAAGACATTAAGTTATAGTTACTAAAACAACAACCACAAAGTTTTATTTCATCAGTAGTATGTTTTAGGAACATTTGTCCTGATTATTAGAATGTGATACATCCAGGATGAAGAGGAGAAAAAAAATTATGCTGTAGATTACAAGTATAGCAAGGTGTTACTGGAGTGGTGTGTTTACACTAGTTATTCCATAGATCTTTTGCTTTTTACTAATGGTTGAATAACACCCTGAGGATTGTAGTCATCTAGGCTATTTAACTTTTATTTGAACTTCTTAACTTCTGCAATTTACTTGATGAAGATCCTGAAAATCAAACCCTGAAAAAGGACTATGAGAAAACTTACAAGAAATATCAAGGGCTGGTTGTCAAGCAGGAACAGCTACTCAGAGGTACCAAATCCAAATAGAAAATTATTTTCTTGTTGTTGAATATGGGTAGAGGGTTTTATTAGGTGCTTGTTACAACCAGGTTGCATTAAGCATACTGAACGTGTGGATAAATATGGAAGAGCATTGCCAAAGAATAGGGAGAAGATGAGTGCTTAATCAGATTGTTTGACAGTGTACTAACAATTTTTAAAATGATCTGTCAGTCTTAGAGGAAAAATAGCAAAAGTGATCCACTTAACTTGTCTTTGCTCATAATTTTGGTTTGGGAGGAGTTTGGGTATTCTGGTTTTGAACATTTGATGAGGGGTAGTGGGGGTGTGGGTGTTCGTTTTGTGTTTGGGTTTTCTGTTTGGTTTTTGTTTTGTTGTTTTGTTGTTTTCTTTTTAACTTGGCCTGTATCTGATTCAAGTTGGAGAGCTTTCATTCTGTCTTTGTTTTTGTACTAAAGTACACTGTTATATTGAAATGATCTGAGTGGCAAAGCTTTCCCAGGAAGGGCTTTTTAATAGTTCCCATTGGAACTGAAAGAAAAAAAGTGTAAAAAGCTGCTAGTGATCATATTTTTATTTATTTATTTTTTCAAAACCACTATTAAGATTCAACTTCTTAATGCTTTCTAAACAGGGATAAAAAGCATTCATGGTCAGTTTCCTTCAAAATGCATTGTGAAGGTAGCAGAGCACTTTTGAAAGTCTTAAGCAGTTATTGTGTATATAGAGACTTGTTTAGTTCTCTTGTTTGTGATCTCATGATATGGTTTGTATTGGACTTTGTTAGTTGCACTTTACCTGCTCCTAAATCTTGCTGAGGATACTCGCACTGAGCTGAAGATGAGAAACAAGAACATTGTCCATATGTTAGTGAAAGCACTGGACCGTGAAAATTTTGAGCTGCTCATGCTGGTTGTATCTTTCTTGAAGAAACTCAGCATTTTTATGGAGAACAAAAATGATATGGTAAGGCTCAGAGCACTCATAATACTCTACTGCAGTATTAGAAAAGTATACGCTGTGGGGTTGGAGGGAAGAGAGAGGCGTTTCTGTCCCCACCCTAAATATCTGTAGCACTGATTATCTTCTTTGTTACTAGTAAAATGAGTAAAAGTGCAACATCCAGCCAGTAACATATTGCAACATTTTCTGAAGAACTGTTATCCCTAAAGGTGAAGTTACCTCAAAATATGATACATGAAATTCCAAATTTTGAAGACAGCACCCTAGAGTCTTTTCATACCCCACTTCTGGAGATGCCCATGGCCCTGCCCCTAGACTAGATTCTTTTGCCAACATACGCTTGTCTCTGCCATGTATTGCCTTGGAAAGAAAGGTAGTTACCCTTTTGCAGTTTGCTAGTCTAGTTTACTTATTTATTTCCTGGCCAACTTGGTCTTCAAAGGCACCTCACAATTGTTCCTTTGTGCTGCCAGTAGCTCCTAAGAACTGTGGGCAATGTTACTCTTCGTAAGCATCTTTTAGGTGAACTCTCAGACTTCTGAAATCATAGTATATTTCTTTGTGTGTGTGACTTTAAGCTCTAGTCAAGCATCTCCTTTAGTGATTTTCCAGCGGCTTTTAGTAGATACATGCCTTCACTTCTGTACCTTTATGCCAGCTTGTTAAATGAAAATAATAAATTTTCCTTATCCAAGAAGTAATCTGAGATTAATGTTACACTTAAACGGTGAGATGAAAAGATCTATGTAAATGCAATAGAAAATAAATTGCATCTTTGTTACTAGAACTGTCATTCTCATGCATATGCACTGAAAAATGTAGACGAGGTATCTCTCTTATTTATATATGGGTATCCTATTTCTTAACAAAAGTCAGACACCAAGCATGTGTTTTGGGGGAATGTAGACTGTCTATTAGGTGATTGGTCATTGATTTAGTTTATACTTGTGTCGTGTCCTAAAGGACTTTATTAGGAAAATAAGGATGATTTGCTGGCACACCTTCTGCATTCCATTTGATTTAGCAGAAAGAAAAATGAAACAGAGTTGTTGAATTAATTGCAGAGTGTTTTTAACAGTTTTGAAAAGACTTTTGAAGGGGTTTGTGTGCTTCAGGCCAGCTGTCCACTTGAGCATTCCTTACTGGTAATGAGGATGCTGCTTTTCTCTGCATAGTATTATTAAGGAAGGCTACCAGTGAAGGAGAAGGTATTTTAGTACTTAGGCAATAACACAAAAATGTCAAAGGCAAAATGAATCAAGATTAGTTGTGCAATGCCTGATTCTAAGTAAAACTGCAAAATCCATGTGTATTTATAGCACACTCTTCTCTTTGGTATTCGAATAGAGATTTATTAATTTAATTTAGGAATTTAATACTTGTCATATTAAATTCAAAGCTGTGAAATAGGAGTTCTTGCTGTCTGATTGTTTTTGATCAAAGTTGTTTGATTATAGTCAGTTGTTCGATTATTGCAGTATGCAGTGTGTGGCAAGCTTGTAGTTTCTTAGTATTCATTCTCTGTGTATTTATAGCTGGAAGGCTAGTTACATACATGCAAAATTTTGAAGAATGCAAAGTAATTTCGTGTGCCTCCTTATGGCCAAAGAAGGTTCTGGGAAACAAGAAAATGCGTTTAAAAGATTATGTCAAATAAAAGCAGAGAAATTATGCTTAAAAGGTGATAAAAACTTTTTAAAGTTTTGCCGGTCAATGCTCAGATGACTTTTTTTGTGGCTGCTGAAGTGAATGTGATCTCAGAAACTGATACCACTTCTAAGTTCCCAGATTATACTTTTTAATTTGAAAATGATACATGTTTCAAGATGACTTTCATGCTTTTATTAACATGCAGGACACATACCTCTTCTAAAAGCACATGCAAAGTTCGGTCTAGGAATTCAATTGAAATTCATAATGAAAGGTCTCAAGTTCTTTTTGAATGCCAGTTTTTCTGTCTGTCTTGGTTGGGTATCTCTTTGACTTTAACATCACTTGTTCTAGAATTGCTTGTGTTTATGTTTATATGAGTTGTTACCCCTACCCCAATCTAATCTTGCAAGTGATGTCTCGATCACATTCTTACAGTGTTCCAACTGTAAGGAATATTTCCAAGGCATCTGAACTGTTTAGTTCAAAATCTTTTTTAATCAGCGTTACCCAGTAACCCAGTCTAGAAGACTTCAACCACAAAGACGTAAGCAAAGCTGCTTCAGATGAAAATGCATTGACATTATGGGTATTATAGGTACAAATTGGATATGCATTTGCATGTGTGTATGTAAATATATAAGACACTGAGAAGGCTTTTACATTGAAGACAAAGCTAAGGTTGGATGGATTATGGATTTTTCTTTTTCTTGATGCGCAGGTTGAAATGGATATTGTTGAAAAACTTGTGAAAATGGTACCCTGTGAACATGATGACCTGCTGAATGTCACTCTTCGGCTCTTGCTAAATCTCTCCTTTGACACAAGCCTGAGAAATAAAATGGTGCAAGTTGGTCTACTTCCCAAACTAACTGCGCTTCTAGGTATGTGTTCTGTTGTAATGCAGACATTTCAGAAGGGATGGCGAAGCTGTTCACATCATGATATAGCATGCCTGAAAGTTGCTACATCACTTTCTCTTTGCCAAACAGCTTCCTTCCTTAATATTCTCATTTTTTTATCATTCAGCTTGACAGTCTGTAACTGGTAAGATCATGTGAGTACTTTGGATACAAGTGAAAGTTTTTGTTGTCCATAGGGGAAAACCAATAAGGAGTGTGGAAAAAGCACGGGATTGTCAAATTTGATTCTTCTTGTACACTGGAGTTCTCAGGAGGGAGTTTTTACTGCTCTTTGTGTGTTCTTTGGCTGACACTATCTAGAGGTTGCTCTGGTAGATATACTAAATGTTTAGCAGGATTTGGCCATGAGCTGAGTGCTCATTTTAGGTGGAAGTTGAGGGTCTTGTATTATGGAGCCCTGAATATATGAGACACTGATGCAAGATGTTATTAAATCTTTCTGAGTTATGTTGAGTTTGGGATGTACTAAATCCAGTGCTGACAGTGTATCCAGGTAAGATTGGAACAACTGGAATGCAGTAGTGAATCTATGCGCTTTCCCCCTGGCTTTAACTATAGTCTCTTAGAATTGGTTGCCTTCTCAAGTTTACATTCACCCTCACCATGGGTGTATTTCTGTTTAGTATGCAAAATAGTGCCATGAAAATTTACACAGCTTTGGAAGCCTTAATCTTGTTGGTGATTAAACTAACAGCTACCTGATACATCCTGAAATGCCTCAGGTCTTATTATGCTTTCTGTCCCATAACCATGTTTGCGCTTGATATCCTGCTTTGGGCTGAGCTAGGAGGGAGAAGAAAAATGGCACTTGGAATCCCTCTTCTTTATACTTTTTTCCTTAAGACAGTGATATTTGGAAGTACACTGGGAAGTGGAAGCTGGTCAGGAAATAAATTTTCTCTCATTTGAGAGAAGATCTGGCTAGGTAGGCTGGCTCAGCTTGGGTTGTAAACTTTTTGGAGCAGGAACTTATCTCTGTGGTCCAAACTTGGGGCTTCTGGGTGCTTGTCACCCCAAGCAGTGGCACAACACAAATCACTGAGAAGTCCCTGCTCCCCATAATTCTCCATTTAACATTAAAGTCAGAGTAAACTCATCAGTTAAGTATCTGCTTTCTAATGTCTGATGATAATGTGAAGAGGAGAATTTCTTTTCAAATGCCATTCTTTCAAGCTTCTAAGTAGGCCTGTGCAGAAGGTTGTTTAGCTCAAAAGAACTATCTGCTAAAACTGCAGGCTGTTCTGAAGTGTCTGTTGGGTAATGTACAGAAAGTTCTAGTACTTCCAGAAGCTTCACTGTCTGTTTGGCTCAGTGGTTGGTGGCTCAAGGAAACTTGACTTGAGTATGTTCGTCTGTTTCTGCACAGGGCCATGTGCTGTTTGCCCTAGCTCCTCCTTCTAGAATTCTTTGATACTTATTTTGCCATTGTTTTAGTTAGAAAATGTAGGCAGAATTATTGTCTATTATTTGTTTCTTAAGACAACTTTGTGATTCTTGATATGGTGATTCAGTTCTCAAATACATCACTTTGTGTATCCTGTGTCAGGGAAGCTTGCAATCTTAATAAAATAATCATGTGTCAGATACCCCTTTTATACAGGTTACTTGAGTATTAAACACACATTATTCGAGTCAGTACCCTTCAGTTTAAATTTGCGGGTTACCTTAAAGTGCTAACACACCTCAACAGCTGTTGACAACTTACCGTACAGCTCCTAATGCCAAGAGGTCGAGTTTGTTGACTCAGTCTGCTGAAATTTAACATTTGTGCATGCTGTGCCTTTGAGTCTTTAGCAGTGGGTTTGAGATGAGTATAAATTAAGTAGAGTAGGTGTTTAAGGGAAGAGTTGAGATTGCAAAGAATTAAAAGACAGGATTTGTCAGGCAGTGGTTTAGGGTTGAGCACTGAGGTGGCTGCAGTTTGCTGTTCTGGAAGATGTGCCACGTTCCCAAGGGACACTTTGTGACTTGGGAGCAGGAGGACTGTAACTGTAGATGGAGATAGGAAGCAGAGGGCATGAACTGGCTTTCTATTAGGAATGGACAAAATATGGCATGAATATATTTGAAAAGGACCATTTTCTTTCTTTCCCTCTCCAGTGTTGAGGCTGCTGTTGAAAGCTTGGGCATGAGAAATTCTGCTTAGTCTTGGTTTCCATTTTAATAGGCCTTTTCTTTCTAATAGTGCCAATGTCTGCTTCCCCATGTAGCTTTGCCAGTCAACACTACTTGCTAGTTTTCACGGCTTCTCTTCACAAGTCTGAAGTATTGTATATGACAAGACTTCTCTTGTTCCCTCCAGGCACACAAGTTAATCAATTACAGCTGAACTCTGTTATGCTCTGAATCTCAAAGAATTGGGTGCAGTTGGTGGAAATTTGCCTTCAGACTTGAGATCAGAAGCTGGAGCAGAGCTGTGGAGGCTTGTGAGATATAGTCTGCTATATTGAGGATTTTTCATACACAAACTCCTCAAAGATGTATAAAAGGAGATTTTGTTGGCTTGTGTGGCTTCAGTTCTCTAAGAAAACCTTTTAAAGTTTGGTTCACCAGAGTCTTGGGGAGAACTTTTTTTTTGTACTGATG
Source organism: Psittacus erithacus (assembly GCA_009867235.2). NCBI lineage: Eukaryota > Metazoa > Chordata > Aves > Psittaciformes > Psittacidae > Psittacus > Psittacus erithacus. Next base: position 18,006 of record WYDI02013586.1, read on the forward strand.
ACTTGCTTTAAAACCTAGAACTTACAGTTATCTTCCTTTTTTACATTCTCTGTGTGAATGCTTTATGTGCCAGTATACGTGAAGTATGGCTTCAGTGAATGAAGATGAGAATTCACATGAATTTAGCAAGTGGTTTAAGCTAGAAGTTTGTCTGAAATGTGGAAAACAGATTCAGTGCCCTCTAATACTCACCACAGAAGGAGCGACCAAAGCAGTGAGCTATAGACTATTTGTCATGGGTTCAGCAGTAGCAGTCATTTCTTCTGCTTCTTAGTGGCTGGTGCAGTACTGTGTTTCTAACTTTCAGCCTGAGAACAGTACTGATAATACCAATGTTTGTAGC
>WYDI02013587.1:0-62903 GCA_009867235.2 Psittacus erithacus
AAGGACAGGTTGTGGGGGGAAAACAAGCAGGCTACATGCTCTGTCTAATTTACGACTAAGCTTAAACCACAACACAAATAAGAGTAGATAAATGGGCCAACACATTACTGCTGAGCAGCGCTTACACAGAGCCAAGGACTTTTCTGCATCTCATCCCGCCAGTGAGCAGGCTAGGGGTGCCCAAGAAGCTGGGAGGGAGCGCAGCTGAGCAGATGACCTCAGCTGACCAAAGGGGTATCCCACACCATATGGCATCATGCTCAGCATCTAAAACTGGCAGAAGAAGGAAGAGGGGATGTTTGGATTGATGACATCTGTCTTCCCAAGTAACCATTATGTGCGATGAAGCCCTGTCTTCCTGGAGGTGGCTGAACAGCTGCCTACTGATGGGGAGTGCTGAATGATTTCCTTGTTTTAATTTGCTTGTGTGTGCACAGCTTTTGCTTTACCTATTAAAATGTCTTGATCTCACCCCATGAGTTTTCTCACTTTTATCCTTCTGATTCTCCTCCTTATCCCACAGGGGGGCAGTGAGTGAGTGGTTGTGTGGGGCTCAATTGATAGCTGGGTTCAAATCATGACAGTTTTCAATATTTAAGTTTTTAATAATTGGAAATATTTTATGAGTCATAAAATCTACACTTTAAGACCCTGTTTTAGCAAGATTCTTTCCCATACTCCTACTTTAAACATGCGAGAAGCCCTGTGACATTAACTTTTTAGGAAAATGCTTAAGTTATTTCTCATTTAAAGCAATAGTAAGATAAGTGATAACAAAATTATCAGGTTTACAAATGCAGATTTTCAACACAATTCCTGAACAATGAAAAAGTGGAATAAAATATATTATTCAGTGTAATAACTGTTTGTTGGAGTTTGGAGAAATCAACTCTGCTTCCACCCTTTCGGAAAACCAGCACAAAATTAGCAGGAAGTCATGTATTTAAATTGTAGAGCTCAGTCACAATTTCTGAAAATTAGCAGGGTGTAAAAAAGGTCTAAGTTCGGAAACTTATATGCACTTCGAAAGAGATTAAAGTATTTTAATACCAAGACTTCCAGTATAAAAACTGTCATCGCACTTTTAGATAGCAAAGCTTAATAAAATAGTTCTAAATCCATTACAGAATAAAATACATATTTGTAATTAATCATCTAGCAGAAATTATTACAGAAAAAGTCTTATTGTGGCAAATTGATATAAAATTTGTTTAACATTTCTAATGGCAGTATTGTGAGTACTCTTGCATCGGGTATAGGCCAAGATGTCAAACTTTAATAAATTATTATTGGAGATAGTATGTCTCACGTAGCATCGTTTTTGGAAGAGAAACTAGAAGTGGGAAAAATGATGGAAATAGCATTAGATGGATTCAATTATTTTTTGCTTTCTTCTAGTCCTCCCATAATTGTAGACAGCCTCTCAGTGGTTGTAAATTGTACAATAATATCTGCATCCCTGAAATACTCATCATTAACATTTTCCAGTAAGCTTACAAAGTAAGTACATCTAAAAAAACGTAAAATACCAAGTGTGATAGTCATGCTGCACCTAGAAAGACAGCAGAAGTTCTCAAGCCCAACATTCAATAGCAGACAGTTTGATAAACAAGAACAAAAAACTCATCTTCACATGAGACCAACACAGGGCAAAGCAAAACAATGTATCCAATCTCCTTTTATATCTTTAACATGAACAACCAGAACAGCTGATGTCACCATTAATATCACATATTCAGTGGTAATGAACTAAAGTGTAGTTATAAAATTTACTCCTGAAGCAAATGAACCTTAAAGCACCTTGCCTCTGCTGGCAAGTTTGGAAGACCTTTCAGTTCCAGCTGGTTACAAATCCTCTAATTTCCATTTCTAGATTTATTTGGGTCTCTCATAAACTTTTATTTGATCAGGTATCAGTCCTGTCTTTTAGGTTTAATTAGTTATTTTCACTGCTTCATATCTACCCCTGAAAACATCAGTCTACATCAAAATCATTCTCTTATTTTTTTCTTTTTTTCCTAGTTTAGGCTGAACAAGCCAAGTTCTAAATCTCTCTTACGTAAATATTGCATTCTGCATGCTTTCTACAAGTGCCCACAAATCATTAATTTAACTGTCAGTTTCAAATCTTCCTCTTTATCCCATTTCCCAAATCCCCTATGAAATGCATTATTGTCATTAATTAATTCTTTGGCCCTAAATCTTCACATCTAGGTACTCAATTTGTTTTTCCTTTATACAAGTAACTTGTCTCTGATCAACCTATTTCATAAGGGTATCTATTCAGTGTTTATTCTACACCATCACCTTCATTCCCTGCATCAAATTTGTCATCTCTCTTATTTATCAATTCTATAAAGGGGAGATTGGTACTGAACTATGTCTATAATTTGCTGTATAAACTGATTGCCAGGGCTCAAGTGGTTTACTATTAAAACTCAGTAGCTAAAGAAGCCTTTCCTTCTAATAATCCTCAGGTATGGTCAGAGACTGAAATTAGTCCCATAAGTTCAGTTGAAAGGACTTTCTCACCCTTCCAAACCACACTGTACAAAAAGGTTACAGTTTCACTGATTGCACAGGACTATTAGAGCCTTGCTTTAGCCAAGAGCTTGACATCAGTGCATGTGGGGGCTGACTGTAGTGTGCTGTGGCAAAGATGACAATGCAGATAACAACTGGGTGTAATTCACAATGACACAAGAGTACTACCTGAAACTGCTGGAAAGATTTATCAAGATATCATTGTGTGTAGACCTGGCTGACAGCCCATTCCAACATCGGGCTAGTAAGATGCTCAGCAGTAGAGATGAAAGGAGCATCACTGTGCTGATGCACAACCTGGTGTAAAAACATCACATGTTGAACCCAAGAGACTGCTGAGAAGCCTGACATTAATAGAGATCAGAGGAAGTATTACTTTCCCCTGGCTCAACTGCTCCCTTACTGACTGGTAAAAAAAGGAGTCTCAGCAGATTGTGTATGCACTTGAGCATGTAGGTGACTGAGAAGCTTTTCCAAACATATCCCATTCCTTGCTTCCTCTGCTTAGTAAATTGAGCTCGGCAGTATCCATTCTGGGACATTCCCTTTCTGTGTGGCAACTGCCAATGAAATGACAATGATTCTTAACCACTTCAGTTTGTAGATTTTAAAACACTGGTTGATGGCTTTTTGGTTTATTAAAGTTGGTACTGTTGGGTTTACAAAAGGAATAATTTATACAGGATCCTACATAATTTCTCTAATACTGATTTGCATAGTCGCCACACAAGCAAATGAAAAAAAAAATTTTGGGAGATCATAAGGCATTCTTTCCCCACAAGCGGCACATACTTATACAGGCAAGTTCACTATGGCTGGTGCTTGTTTTCATAGTTTATAAAATTATTTGCTTCTTCTGAGATACTGCTCCCTTACTGCCCAGTTTCATGGTCGTACAAATAGATTAGTCTTCAAAGTACTGCTATAAAATTGTCCATATTTATGTGATAAACTTCAGAGAACGTTCAGCAAAGTAGCAATTTGATGAAGAATTGATTTAAAGTAAAATATTATTCATACTTTTCCCTTAGACTTTATTTTCCCTTAACCATACTATTCTTTCGAAAAGAAAAAACAAAACTGTCTTTCACAAGAGAGGAGCTACCATTTGGCACATTTTGAGTCATAACTCAAATAAATTGAAAAAAAACCAAAAAAACCTATATCATGCAGCTACTTAATGAAGATCAAATAGTAAATAGTTGGTTGCATAGATGATTTCTGGATTTGGAAAAATAAAATTCTGCGTATGTCAGAAAAAGCATGCCTCAAATTACATTGATAAGAGTCAGGGTCAATGTCTGCTCAACTGCAGTCTTACACACAGTCCTGAAGGATCCTGTAATCCTCACTTTCAGAAACTTGTTTCTCTCATCTTGTGGTATATAAGACTTATGCTTGAGTACTAGCAATTGTTTCTTGTCACAACCATATATGTAGGTGTGCGGATTTTGGCTAGGGTGTAGTTAATTTTCTTTATACTAGATAGTATGGGGTTATGTTTGCATTTGCGCTGGAGAAAAAAAGATGATAACTCAGGGATGTTTCAGTTATTGCTGAGCTGCTTACACAGAGTCATGTCCTTTTCTGCTCCTTGTACCTCCTGACCAGTGAGCTGGCTGGGGGTGCACAAAAAACTGGGAGGAAACACAACCAGGACAGCTGGCTCTGCCTGACCAAGGAGATACTCCATACCATATGGCGTCATGCTGAGAATATAAAGCTGGGTGAAGAAGAAAGAAGGTGGGGGATGTTCAGAGTTATGGCGCTCTGCCTTCCCAAGTAACTGTTATGCGTGATAGCACTCTACCTTCGTGGAGATGGCTGAACACCTGCCTGCTAATGGAAAGTAGCTTATGTGTACAGCTTTTACTTTTCCCATTAAGCTGTCTTTATCTCAACCTACAATTTTTTTCTTTTATCCTTCCAATTCTCTCCCCCACACCCCTCACTGGGGTGAGCAAGAGGCTGTGTGAGGCTTTTTTGCCCTCAGTGAGACTGTTTTGCTCAAAGAATTGTTAATGTATGACACAAAAATAGTCCTTTTTTAGTTTACTCATAGGTTACTTGCCTGTAAAATTAGGAAACAAAACCTGCTACTCTGAAAAGATATCAAGGAAATAATATTTTGAAGACATTACAGTCAGCTTCCTGATGAGCATATAACTACCATGTCCACCCTCACAAAGCAAGATATTTTTCAGAAGAAACAGGAAGTAGGAAAAAAAATTAGTAATCCTCAAACTAGTAGTCAAATAATAGACTATTCAATATGCAATTCAACTCCCAATATATTCTCAGGCTGCCCAAGGGAGTTAGTAGGAAGCTGATTTGGTAAAACACTTTCTTCAAAACTATGTCATATACTATTCATGGGGTGAAAGTAACTCTAATGCATCACATCACTTGTATTAAGTGATCTGGAAGTATATGGTCACTTTTCTAGAGGCAGAATAACCTTCTTGCCCTGTTAAGTGTTTATGAGTATAAAACGGAACAGCTGCAGGAAGACTGACTATAAAAGGTACTCGGTGCTAAACTGGATACTGCACAGACATGTCTGTGCTTCACTGAGATTGGAACAAACTAAGAAGTGAAGCGCCTCTTCAGAGATGTGCTCCAAATCCATCAGAGGGAGTTCTTCCAGAGTTTCACGTTTCATCAAATATCCTACCTACCATGTCATAGTGCATACCAGGACAGGTCTCTTTCTCTGATGCTCTTGTGAGTTACTAATGAACTCTACATGAATCTGTCTTTAAAGTCATGTCATTCATTCCAGAAAATAAGTGAAGAAATAATTTTAAGTTAAAAAAGAATAAAACCACTTCTCTATTATTATTAGTACATTTTTCAATTGAATGCTATGCTTATGCAACCTCTTTTTCCCCTAACAAATAGTTCATTTTCTGGAATAATATTTCTTATGTGAATTATTGGGAATATAAGTGAATTATTGAAAATATGTTCACTTTTTAAGTCTAACTCAGTTGCCTTTTGAGACAATATAAGGCATCCAAATCACCAGTGCAGAGCTTCAAAAAACATCAGTGGCTGAGATCCAGTCTCTCCTGGTTGGGTAGGTGCAGAGAGGAAAGGCAGGGAAGCCTAACTATGATAAAAGAGGTTGTCCGTATTAAAAGAACAGAACCAAGTTTTAGTGCTCTAGACCTTGTTAATTTGTGCCAACTTTTAGCTACAAGCGCAGCTCATAGGGGGAGAAAAAATAAATCGGTTGCAGATTCGTTTAAGGTAAAAACTTGGCATAGTTCAGACTGACCTTAAAGTGACTGCAAATATTGTACTACTTTAGGTTACGTTTGGATGGCTTCATTGCCTAAGGGCTCTGAATGTTTGTCAAAAGCTGGTGACATCCCAACAATGACCTTTTTGCCTTCCAGAAACCAGGGAAGACAGATACAGCTTGTGCAGCAAGGAAGAGAAGTACAGAAAGGTTACTGTAACAACTTCTGAGCCAGAATATCTGTCAGCTTGCTGTTCCCCTGAATTATAGCCATGACACTAATGAGCCAAAGAAGCATGATTCATTAAAATATAATGTACATTAATATGTGACAAGATTTGACATCAGAAAATAAACAATTACGAAAAATTTCCATCTTGTCCAGAATGCTTTCCTTTTTCTTCTCTCAAGTTTCTTTCTCCTTCTCTTTAGCCAGAAGATTTGTTTGCTTGTACTTGTTTTGTTTTGTTTTATGCTGGTTTTATTCCCCCTCCTTAAAAACAGATTGTATTGTACAGTTTAGAACCTATAAATCACATACACTTCTATCTTCCCTCACTGCCTACAATACCTAAGTGCTTTGGAAGATGTACATGCATACTGAAATTTTTTCTGTGATATACCGAGAGATCTACATGGGAGATCTACATGTTTTCTAGAAAAAAATTAAAAGCCACAGTGGCAGCTGCTGGCATAGTATCATAGGTGATTGTTCTGGCAATGGCTATGCTTCAGAATCAGCTGTTCTGAATTTCTCATCTCTCCCCTTTCCTCTTTATGCTTACTTCCTTGTATTCTTTTGTTCCATTTGCTTGTATTACTACCATGTTTATTCCTGTCAGTTGGTAAGGCAAGTTTCCTTCCCCCCTCCCCCCCCAAAAAAAAAAAAAGTCAGAATTGCTTGTACCATTTTAAAGGGATTTTTGTAAAACGGTCCTCTGAGGAAAAAAATTGCATGCCCTAGAAACGTTCACTAGAAAGTCATTTGCTTCTGAAAATGTTTTTGAAGCAATAATCTTCTGCTTGAGCACCATTTTGCAGATTGCATTATACATTGAAGTCTTAAGTCACTGTTTATAATTAAATTAATGAATGCTTGTATCTATAAATTATATATACAAACTTTTGATTTTGGGGGGTTTTGGTTGGTTGGTTGGTTGGTTGGTTTTGGGTTTTTGAGGTAAGAGGATCAGTACTAGAGTTTTAGCTGATTTAGAAATCCATGCAATTATAGGTAGCATTCTCGTCCATGATTTACACCTTTGAAAATTAGGCCCCAGAACTAATTGAATTGTTCACCCTCATTATATATTCAAGGAAGACTCCTAAGCCTCTCTGCAGGATGACTCTTCTATTCTCAGTCTGTTCCTGGATAACAAAATATCTGTATGTGTCAATGTTTTTTCGCTTAACATAGACAGTATTTGGAACAGATGTGTAAGTATGAACATTCCAAAATTTTGTCAGATTAATGCTTTTTTTTTGCTGTTTTCTTTTAAATTCTGCCTGCATTATCAACTACATGTACAATGATAATGACAAAAAGGAAAACCCCATGATTTCTCATTGAGTGTTTCAACACTAGCTCTTCCCTGTTTCTGCACAGAGACAGCGGCACCGGAGTGTTGGTTCTGTCATTGCCTAGCAAAGTTTCTTCCCATATCAGCTCTCCAGATATGGATTCAGTTCGCCTAAGAAAACTGGTGTTTCTATATATACAAAAATATATACGCACAAAATTTGAGAGGGGGTGGCAGGAAGGCTCATGATTCAGGTTTGAGTAGTTCTTTGTTAGTAACATGCTGAATAAACACAAAATGATTTTTCACCTCTTGCCAGTTATTCCACTGTTGCAATATATTTCTTTTTTGTGCAATGCAGTGTCTTAAAAATGTAACAGTGCCAATATACAGGAACTGGTAATCTGGCCTACTACATGAATAGCTGCAAAATGGTTTTCCATGGTTACAGAGCTGCCATTTTTCATTCCAGATTTGCCTTCATTCCTGTGATAAGAAATCCTTCTATGTAGAAAGTTTGGTGCCAGCCTTAAATGCAACCTAAAACATATTAACTGAGCAAAATCACTAAGATTGACATAGGTTTTCTCTCACAATACAAATTCCACCTCTAACTGCATTACAGCTTTATTAATTTCACGATGTTTCCAACATGGTTTTACTAGCATACTTTTGCAAGTCATTAGTTGTGCATTCTGCCACTCTAGCTTTAATGGCATTGTAATTTATTCCCAAACTGCTAGAGAAATGAACTGTAAAGTACAGTTTTCATTAAATGGCCTGAAAAAAAAGTAATAAACACACAAATAAGTACTTACTAACAAATGGATTATTCACAACCATTTCAAAACACTGGAAATATCTCTTGAGACAAACAAATGAAAAAGATCCAGTTTGAAGTCCAGAATGACATCAAGGGCAAAATAAACCACCATGAATCTTCCCAAAGACTTCCATCAAATTATTTTTGTCTTTAGTTTAAAACTACCTTTCCACTAAAAAACTGAATTTCCTTTTATATTGAACTATTTCTTTATAGTACTTCCTGGATTTTTAGATACAAAAAAATTATTGAAACTCTCTCATTAATGCTTCTAGATTTTTTTTGTTCCTCATGACCTCTGAAATGTTAAATGACAGTAATAATAATTGCTACCTTTTATCTGAGTGTGGAATGTGTCATTCAATAGCAACATGCATAGACAACAGAGGTCTTAGAGTACAAGAACGAATTTTCAATGGGCATGGAATAACCTAGCAAGCCCTACTAAGCATGAAAAAAATCTGCAAACATCCCTCTCCCTCCCAGAAATAAATAAAAAAAAAAAAACCACAACAAAAAAACTCCACCTTTTTGGCTACAATGAAGGCAAACTGAGAATTGAGAGAAACATATTTGCAGGTAACTAAATGAATAAACATAGTCAAGCATCTGCATGCCACCATTTAACAGATTGAAGAGGATAGGAAAAGAATATTAAAGGACTTCAAATCTTAAAAGGACTTAAAATGGAAGTTTTACTTCAGAATTTCACCTGGAATAATGTTTAATTAAGTAACTAATTTATATTCGCTTCCTTCCTGCCATGTTTCCTTTCTTCTTTCCTTTGATAGAGCAGTCATTCAGCAAGAGCACCTCTCCGTTTAATATGTCTCTTTCCAGTACCAACTTGTGTCTGAATGAAATCAAACTGGGCAACATTACGGTCATTTTGGTGTCTAAACAAATTCCATGTAACCAAAGTAACTATACTTGTCAGCAAAGTGAATTTCCCAGAGACATAGCAAGGTAATTTTGTGGCTCGCTCTTTCTCTGGATGCATGTAGTCCTCCACATAGAGCAGGACTCCAAACACCTTCAGAGACAACAAAATACAATACCAGACTTTTAAAAGAGAGCTTTTTTCTCAGTGGAGAAACTGATGGAAAGTCTTAGGTAGTCCATGGTAGCTTGTTTCTCTTGATGACAGGCAGTTCATTTACATCCTTTCCATATACATGGTGGTATTTTTAAAGTTTTTCCCTGAAGTCTGCAATTTGCATATATCTCTAGCATTGTAGATTCTCCTGAAGATCTGGATTTTGCCTGAATATATCACTGGGCTGTAGTGGGCCTGTAGGCTACCCATTATTACACATTTACAGGATTATGTTAATATTGCCTGTTCTACTTCTGGCACCGACTTGTCACTGGAAGCTAATTTAAAAGTGTTTGCAAAAAGAATGTATTATAAATAAAATACCCCCGCCTTGTTTTGTGCAGTCACCAGCTGCTGTTCTTGTGAATGCAGCTATTAGAGAGTTAGATGTGTCTGAAAAAAAAAAAAAAAAAGGAACAAGAATTGAATAGAGGGATATTTTTAAATCATACTAAAAGCATGTGCCACAAAATTAGATAGAAATCCCAAACTGAAATAGATTTCTATTACAAATAGGTCATTAATAAAATTGATTATTAAAACATCCAACGTTTTGGATAATTTTTTAGAATTTTGTCAAAGAATGATTTACTGAAAAGAATTCATTATTTGATGAGTTGTCTAACTATATGCTAATAGAGTTTTTAAAGGAGCTATTTTCTTACCTCTTTCATTAATTCAGTTGCAGCTGGCTTCCTCCTTTGTACCATCCAAGCTCTAGTATTTTTCCTACAAATTCTATGTTTATAGGGATGATTTTATTTTTGTTTTCAGAAACATTTTCTCATTTGTGAGAAGAAAATAGGATATATCTAAGAATTTTCTCATGATTCACAGCATATCATTCTTTCCTTGTTTTATAGTTATTACTTGTGCTTCCAGAAAGTAAGCCATTACCAGATATTTTAGAATTAAAAGATCATTTATTTTTGAAGTCATTGCCAAAATGCCTTTCAGTCATCATGTTTTGTCTTCATAAAAGGCTTTCAGGTTTACTGAAAAATTAAGATTTCACAGCATTCACTGAAGTGATTTTGAAAAGGACAATATCCTGAAGATATAAATCCAATTATTTCATTTTCATGAAATTAGCATAGTTAAAGTTGTTTTGATTCCTGAGGGAAGCCATTTCTAAGTTTCTGAAAAAGAAAGGAGAACATGATACAGTAAAACTTCCAACAAAGTAAGGGGAAGGTGAATGTCAGACATTTGTATTCTGGAAAAGTTTGCAGCCATGGTCAAAATCTGTCATAGCATCAATTCCTAAAAGGGATCAGACACAAATTCTAGGCCTAAAATTTTGAAGATTTTTTCATACAGATTGAAACATATGTGCTTTAGTTTTCTTTTTATCTGGGTTTTTTTTTTTGTTTTTTTGTTTTGGTTTTTTTTTTTTTAATTAGACAGAATTTCTGATTGTTCCAAATTTGCAGTTACCTGTTTTTTCATTAGCCATTTTTACTTTCTTGTGACAGATTTATCAGTTCATAGGATACCAAATAGATCTGATATTACTCCAATGGACAATTTTCTAGAAATTAGGGAAAACTAAACACTAAGACAGATTGGTCATTAGAGATCGAACAGACTCTTCTGATCTAAATAAATGCTCATTAAGCTCTCCAAGATTCAAACATATATCCAGACTAAATTAGTTCTCTTTCATAAATGTTTTCCTTTCAATTATATCTGAAAGACCAGATTCCGGGGTCCTATTGAAAGGCATGGGATGCAGAAGACTTTGAAAGGAAAGATGACTGAAAAATCAATACCAAGCTAAATTAATCTCTGAGCCACTTTTAACAAACACCAAAATCCAAGACTTCTTCCAAAAAAAAGTGTAAATAATGTGGAAAGTTAAGAAACATCTGTATTTCAGCCATATGAAGAATTAATGAAAATTTTTACAGACATACAGAAAAAAAACCCCAATGATTCAGCTGTAAGGCAGCAATATTATGTATTTTGAACAAAAATAATTAGATGTAAGAGCTCAGAACAAGCAATATGATTAATTAATAGACTACATAGAGAATGGGATTAATTTAAAATAATTTCAAATACCTGCAATGCAAATTTCAACATCTAATCTAGTCTTTCTTGTTTTCTGTTAAATTTAATGAAGTGAAATAGGTCTTTCCAGGATTCATTTGATCAGCCACATCTGAGAAATATTTATTGGTGGCTGATACCATACTCCCCACATAGATTCAGAAATTACTGCAGTCTTATTTTGACCTGATATGCTTACCACGTGTCTATAAAAGACTTAACAGAATTTTTTTTAAGAATGGTGATATTCTTACATACAGATTACTATGGTGACAATCCATTCCTAAAGCTATTTGGACAATGTTCAGGTGTACTGTCTCATACAATAATCATAATCAGCTACCACATGAACTATAATTGCTTGATCTTATATAACGTATTTAATCTTAAGATTTCTTGGTTGCCTTTTACAGGTACGCTTTTTATGGGATGATAGAGACTAATTATTCATACACTGAAACTGATCATTTCTGGTTACTTTTTTCTGGGCTGCAAAGGAAAAACAAACAAGAAAAAAGTGTACTTTTGTGTCATCTTTGAACCACCCAAGAACAGCTTTAGATTAAAGGCACTTCATTTTCTATTTATCTTTTTTTCATTTCAGAAGTTAAAATTGTGGCTGAGCAAACAATGGTTCTGTATTATCCTGAAAATCACTGACATTTTTATTATTATGAGCACATATTGACCGTTGAGATTATAAGGTTTTACTTTGTGCACTGAAGCTCAGATTGTTCTTCCCTACAAGTTTATCAAGGTATTAGTCAGTTCTTCAACCGTTGCTTTTGAGTTTAATCTGCCTCAGAAAAAGGCACCATATAATTTAAAAGAGTATGATGGATATAACTCTGTAAATGAGCAGCCGGCACATTATACATTAGGACAGAAATTACTGCCTCCAAGAGGCAACTTTAAGCAAAAATGCGTCATCAGAAGAAAGGAGGAAAACCTTCAAATGATCTAAAGGTATTTAAACTCCAGATCCACAGGTAAAACCATTGAGCAAAGATCAGCACAGGTCCAAACTTCTCCAAATAGTACAACAATTTAAGTATATATACTATTAAGTGCAATTTGCCATTTTTTATTTTTTTTTTTTTTTCCCCCAGCGATTGGCTTCTTTTAAGGAGGAAAATATTATGTATGACAGTTTGGACCCTTACTGAATCATAGGGATAGATATAACTTGCAAATGACGCAAAGGTTTTCCAGCAAATTCAGTGCTCTACTTAGATATAAGCTTTAATGGCAACGTTTAAATCAGAATCTATCTCAAAATGCCTGTAGAAGGAGCAAGAATTCTAACTCAGTGTTGTATAACAGATATTATAGCCATATAGAAATGAATAATTTAGGTAGCCAGGAGAGAAATTCCTTTGTTATAGAGTCCACTGTCCTACTTCAAGCAATCCACACCACATTCTCCTTTTTGCAAACTAATCGATCCATTTTTAAGCCAACTTCCCTGATAGAAGAATGTTTCAATTTCTCACTTTTCCCAGCTAAAAACTTGCAATCAGTTTTCACTTTGAAGTGATTCATGTGCAATCTATTCACCTTCAATCTACATGCAGACAAAATAAGCAGGTATTTGACCAGTAGATTCTCAGGGGCAATAAAGGGTCAGACAACTCTGCCTATATCAGAACCTTAGAAAGCCTTTTTGCAGTTGTGTTTTTGCTGCTGAAGGAGATGCATACGGAACAAATTATCAAGTTATTTTACATATTTGTGACTGCATAGCAATTTCATAGTCATCTCATACACTTTGAATCATTTACAGCTGGACTCTAAGACAGCAAGCTATTCCTGCTTCTGAAAGAATGTTAAGCATAATATTCATGTGTCCTTTTTAGTAGTAATATGTGAATCTTGTTGTGGAAAATACTGCCAGCGTACGAGACAATGCATTTGAGTAGTGGCTATTGAGATTATTATTTATTCTACCATATGGTTGTCATAGTCAGAAAAAAAAAAAAAAAAGAGGTAACTTTTATTATCTTTCTGTCATTCACTTCTATGAGTAGTCCACTAATCATGTATCACAAATTACTATTGGCTGTGTGACACCCAATTTTGTGAAGTTAATTGAGACAGTATTATATTTGCCTTTGTACTGCTGTTCTGCTTCTTTCCTTTATCTCAGAGAATGCTCTTTCGAAACTGACTTTTTGCGACTCCAAAATGCCTTACTCCTCATGAAACCATTTTGTAAATTAATAGTCATTCAGAGATAATTGCTGTCTTCATATTTTTTTCCTTCAAAATAGACAGTTGAAACATATTTCATAATATTGAGTGTGAGTCTCAGAACATATTACCATGTAAATTATTCTGAAAGTTCTGCATCTTAAACTTAGTGAGGATAGAACTGGTTCATTACTAGATAACAAGTTAATCAGCTGATAACTTGATGTCAGGGTCTGACTGGAGAAAAAGCCCAGTGCCAGACCCTGTTTCAGTTTGTGATCCCAAGAGTGAAATTAAGACACAAACAAGATCAAGTACCATAATCGGAGAGTTTATTACAAATTACAAAGACAGTTATTATAAAAAAGGGAAATTATTGTAATAAAGGTAATCGTAATAGGACAGATTGGATAAAAGGTTGAAAATGAAGGGAGAATTTACGGTGCAGAGAGAGAGAGAGATAGTCACCACCATGGATCCAGCAATGTCCCAGGGATCCGTAGTCCTCATCGTTACTGGCGGGAGTTCTTCAGGGCTCATAGTCCGTATCGAAGCAGAGTGTTCCCCAAGAGTCCATCAGCTGTGGATGTCCTCATGGAGGTGTCCTTCTGGAGTTCCCTTGAAGGTACTCCATGGAGTCTGTCTCATGGAGTTGCCCTCATGGCGATATCTCATAGAGGGTGTCCCTCAGGGTTTATAGTAGTCATTGGTGGAGTGATGTTCCTCATAATGAGTTGGGGGGAGTACCTCTGTTCTTCATGTCACATATTACATGTTCCTGGTGGACCAGTTTCCTCAGTCTTGCAGCCAGTTCTTCAACTGCATGTGTATATCTGCACACACAGGTGTCTGCAGCAATTCTCGGGATAATGAGTAGCAATTCCTTACATGAATCCTCCAGGTAATGAACGGTGGAGTCCACGTTCAGCTCCTCACTCCCTTCTCCCAGGCAATGGACGGAAGAGTCTTATCTCAACTCTTCCCACCCATCGCTGAGACAAGGGTTGGTGGAGTACCCATTTCAGTTCCTCAGACCAGTCTTTGAGACAATGGACAGTGAAGTCTGATTTCAGATCAGTCTCTCACACTCAATCAATTAAAATAATCTTCTTTAGAGAAAGAGTGTCTAAAAATTCAATAAATTGAATGTATGCTTTGTAAGAGTGAAGGTTAATAACCTGAGGAAAGTATGACGGGTTTTAAAACTTGCTATTTGCTTTGGCTTCCTTAATGACCAGGAACTACAGAACATAGGAGACAGTTACCCTGTGTTGGATACAGTTTTGTAACACCAGTGTCAGATTCACATCAGAGCTCTTCTGAGCTAACTATTCTTAAGGTCAAATCTCAGTCAATACGCAGTGAGTTATTTGGAAAAGGGACGTTTTGGAGTGCAAATTTCATGCCCATCTGGAGGTTAGGCTGCAAATTATTAGATGCAGTATTGATTAAAAGCAGAATTTATTTTTTTTTGTTTTGTTGCAACATTGCCTTTCATTTCACTACGCAAAGGAATATGGATTCTTACCTTGCGGCGATCTTTGTAAATTAAATCTACTTCAAAAGAATATTTCCATATTTCTGTCTGTTTTTTCTGCTGTAGAACCACCTTCTTACTGACCCTGAGTTTAGAGATACATTCATGCCTGGTACGTGAGAACTATCTTGCAAGCTTTCTTCTTCTTCTTCTTCTTTCTTTTTTTTTTTTTTTTAAATTTTTTTCCAACTGGGACATTTATTTAGAACTCAGTGTGCCGGAGAGAAAATATATTTTCTAATGGAAAAAAATTCATTAAGATCAGCATTCTTAGCAACTGTAACAATCAGCTGATTATTATCCGCAGTTCATGTCCCATGGTGTTATCAGTGCGAGCCCATATGTTCTATAATTTAGAATAACTTTTCTCCCATAGAAGATTCCTCATAATCTTGCATGAAATTAAAGGCAAAGCCATAAACATATTAATAAGCCAATATTTCAAAAAGTAGTACCAGTTTCTTTATTAGTGACCTGGTTTTTTACAGAAATGACAGATACTCAACTCAAAGAATATTTTCATACTAAGAACCAGTATGAAAAAGTGAAATCGGAACACTGCTTGTGTGCTTCTGTATATAATAATACTTTTCATAGGGGTGGGAAAACAATCTTACAAAATACCATTGGGATTTGATTTTTTTGCAAATAAAACACAAATGGTCTCAATGGTGCCTCTCAGTATAGTTCTAGCTGAAAGGCCAATTAGCTAGTATTTTAGAGATGCTTTCAAGATGCTTTGATTTTTTGCTAACTTTGTCAAATGCTTTTTCTGCAAAGCAGCCTGATTGCACTTCCAGCTAAGGTTGATACAGAAGTTTCCTTCAAAACATTTTTAATAGCTATGGTAAAGCAGAAATCTCTCATATTCATACATGTTTCTTGCTGATTTATCACTATATCTAATCAATTATTAATCTGAGGATTAGCCACCCACAGGTGACCAAGTCAGTTTACCTCTGAGAGCTTTCATTCAGAAGTTTGTGTACAGTTAACAGAAAAGCATGTGTTTTGAAGCTAAAAAAACATAATATGAATAACAGCTTTGATACCACTCATGATTCCTGGATACCAACACCTTACTTATTATCTACAGCCTCTGTTTCTCTGTGATTTTGTATGCCTTGTACAACTCATCCCTTTCTTTTTCTTCACCTAGAGTGCAGATCTTTAATCAGAATGTTGTGTTTTGAAATACAGGGTTTTATTTTGTACAAACAGTCCTGTCAGGAATGCTAGGGCTGAAAAGTCATAAATCTAGTTGTTGTTCCTGCATTTTATTAAATCTGAGGAGGGTTGCTTGCTCGTTTATTTCACAGATTCATGGAATAATTTAGGTTGGAAGTGACTTCAAAAAGTGATTCTCATTTAGCTTTCTCCATTTTGGCCTGAAGCCGCCCAGTAGTCTCAGCCCTCCAAATAAGTTACATACTCCAGGTACTAGTCATCTTGGTGGCCATCTACAGAACTTATTCCTGTCTGTAATGCTTGTTGCGTACTTTAGGACACAAAAGTGGACACAGCATTCCAGATGTGGTCTCAAGCGCTGAACAGAGAGTAACAACTTTCATCAGCCTGCTGGCTGAACTCTTGCTGCTATGACCTATTATGCAGTTAGCTTTCACCCCTACAAGGGCATGTTGCTGACATATTCAACTTCTTGTCAACCAAGACACTATGTTCATTATGCAGAGTTGCTTTCCTGCCAATCTGCTCCCAGCTTCTAACACCGTGTGGAGTTCTTTGCATTTGTTGAACTTCATGAGTTTTTTTCAACCCATTTCTCCAGTTTGCTGAGCTCCCTTTAATTGACAGGACTCCATAGCATATTGGCCATTCCCTCCCAAATAGGTGTCACCTGTGAACTTGCTGAAATTGCACTCTGCTTTGACCCAGTTTAATAATGAAGATACAAAACAGCGTAGACCTTTGACGAATGTCATTCAGAACTGACTGTCAGGCACACTTTGAACTTTTGGTCATTACTATTTGACCTTGCATTCATTTTAATATTTGGAATCTCAGAAATACTGAAAACTTCTTTTGACTTTGCTTTTTTAAAATTCAGTTCTTCCAAAGAACCATTTGCAACAAAAGATAAGTCAGATTTACTCCATTTATATACAACACAAATGCTAGACAGCGAACTTCCACAAAGACTAAGCAAGGCCTACCAACTAATCAGGGTTTCTGCAGGTCCTCTGTCTTTGGATGGATTCTACTTTGTATAATAAAATGGAGTAGTCTAGATAATATTACTGATATAAAGTAACAAGTAAGTCCTGAATAAAATCAACTTAGCTGCAGCCTTCCCTCCTTCCTTGAGAACATTCTCTCAGAAGAAATTTTAAAGAAGCTCTGACATTAATTGTTTTTGTGAAGAAATAACTCATTTCACTGCTGAGCTTTTTCATGTAGCGTTTATTTTCTATTGAAAGAAAGCCTTCCTAGAAACCTTGATTAAAAGTGGTCCAACTGCTTGAATGGGCAAATGGGACTGAGTAGGAAAAAAAGATTTCCAAATTGGACATCTTCATCTCAGTACGCAGTCTCTGACAACAGAAGGCTTGGGAGAAAAATAAAAGGCCTCTGCATAGGTAGATATAGGATAATCTAGGCTAACTAAATTTTCTCTTGATATATGATATTCAGGAATGAGCTTACACTTTGTAGCATGCGTATTAGTTTCTCATTACATGACCCAAAACCTTTGGTGGTTGAGTGCTCTGCAGTGCAGCCACATAGTACATGAAATATAATTTCTTTCTCTGTCAATATTTGAACTTTCTTATGTTAGCTGAATGTTCCCTTACATGTCTGAAGGTATGAAGTACATAATCCTGTAGAACATGTTCTTTTGACCACTTCTTTATATATTTCAATCAAAACCTTATTTCTAGATGAGGGTTCTAATCTTTTTGCTCTTTTTTCACAGAAAGTGGTTTTCAGTCACATTTTCTGAACTATTCGCACAGTATTTTTGTGGGATGCAAAGGCCAGACTGCACAAATATTGGAGGCAACATTTTAGCTGTTATTTAAAACCACTATAAAACTTTTGGGATTATTCTTTATCATACTACCTATGCAATCTAATATCCCATTGAAGGAGCCTTTTCCTGTTACGGTCGTATTAAGCCTGGCGTCTCTGTGGTTTGTAGCAAACCCCCTTTATTTTTATAATTCTGCCACCTAATAATGGAGAAAATGGAAGTGACTAAAATATGCGTCTGATGACAGATTACTGAATCCTAATCTGGATAAGGAACGAAGCCACTCAAAATCAGTGCTACTACTGACAAATCAAAACTGAGCACCAATAGTCAAGAAAACCTTAAATGCAAATGTGGTGATAAGCATTCCATAAAGATAGAACGTATCATATATTTTATTTTAGGAGCGTACTTTCTCCTCACTTAGGCTGTGTCCAGCAAGAGAGAATGCTTTTACTCTAAGTTAGGAAAAATCCTTTTACTTTTCTCCTTTTTTAATTCAAAAAGAAGGAAAGTAAGCAAAACATATTGGAGTATGCATATTTCAGGTAAATATTACAGGTGTTAGGAAAGGACTATGAGTAATTTAAGCAGATTTCTTGGAATGTGGCTTTTTCAAGCACATACTCCCTCACATTTCCAGGATAATTTCCTTATGGAAGCTGGTTTTAGTTTTAGAGCAGTTTAACTGTTGTCTTTACTAATCACAAGAGGACACACAGAACACTTTCTATCCTGTGCTTGTTTTCCTTACTGAGGATCTGTGCTGTCTTCCCTGTGTCACAGTACCTGTTCACCTGGATTATTGGAAAGGTAGGAATTACTGATAATCACATGGTTTTGTTTTATCAGGCAAGAATTAAATTTAAGTGGAATACTAGGCTACCATTGCAAAATTTATCTTTTTTTCCCCCTGCCTTGATTCAAAGATGGATCTAAATTACATATTTGAATTTAAACTCTTCATATTTCAAGAAGCAACAGAATAGTGCTGTAAGACTCTTTTTGTTACCTGAAGCCCAAGTGAACAAAGTAACCAGATGGGATCATAAAGATAGATAGAAAAAAAAAACCAAAACATTAATGGAGAAAAAAAATACTGGAGGAGAGAAAAAGAGCAGCACAGCTTTAAGCGATTTGTTTATAATGACTAAAAAACCCAGAACTGAACAGGATGCAGCCAAAGTCAAAACAACATATCTACTATAAGAAAATGGGTAAAAAACTAACGTGGCAAACATACTGAAAGGAACTGTTGTGTCTGGGCAATGCTGAATGAGGTTAGAACTGCCTAATGCATAAAGACTTTCCTGTAAATTACTAGGTAAAATCAGGATAAAAGTGCAATCCTGTTATCTTGTAAAGATACACAGCAAAACCAGACCTTACATAGTGAAGTATCATAGGGTATAAAATGATGGGACAAGTAAAACCAGCTACTTACTTTTTCATAACACATCAGAACAAGTTAACAGTTGAATTAAGACACAATATGATTCATGAAATAACAAGACCCTGAGACAAAAAATGCTGCAGCAGAATTAATAAAAATATATTTCCATTGTTCAGAATATATTCTAATGTCATTTAGTATAAATTCATTATATCAATAACTTGGTGATTTTGTAGCTTTATTTATTTTGATAAAACTGTTTGAAGGGCAAAAAAATAACCAATACAAGCTTTTATACCACACAATATAATCTGTACATTTCTCAAAGTTTGTTGGTTTATATTTTTTATAAAAGTGACAAAAAATTGGTGGTTTTAATGATTCTCAGTCAGACAGTTACTAAGCCCTAGGATGAAACCCTTTCTATCTTGCTATTGGCCTTAGCCACTCAGACAGCTTAGATCATGAGCTGGATAGGTCTTTGATCTAACATGGTATGGTTATTCCTAGATCTGTGATGAAATATTGAAGGCTTGAATGCAAAATCTTTGTACCGTTTCTCAGTATATGTGTTTTCCAGACTTCAACTGTAGCAAATTAGGTTCCTTATTTCTTTGTAATCTCTTCTTCCACTTTAATTGACCTGATTTTGTCTATAGCTTTTTCCTATTATTTTTTTTTAATCTAGCTTTTCCTCTGTTAATCCAATACAGCTAAAATATTGATGACTATCTTTCTTATTCTTCCTCTGAAATGGAGTCAGAGATCAGTAATGTCCAAATGAATTAACCATGGTCAGATTAATTTTGAAAGGTTGCAGAACTCTTCTTCAACCCTATCTGAAGAATTAAGACAAAACTGATTCATATTAAATGACTGTTGAGTATCCAGACTAAGGCCTGCACCAGGAACACCAAAAAGGGAAAACTGGAAAGTATTGGTAAGTTTCACAGTCAGAGCTCAACTGAAGAGGATCATTCTCATACACAGACCTCTTCTGAAATGGCTGCATATGTTTTTTTAAATTATTAAATTGCTGACTCACTTATTTTCTCAGTTTTGTTGCAGCACAGAGTCAGATGCCTAACACATTTCACCTGCAGTAGCAATGGTTGTTTTTTACTGGACTTTTACTTTTCTCAAGGACATTTGTGTCCTACCAAAACGCAAAGAAAGAACTATGGTTACTTTGTTCCCTAAAAGCACTTACAGGATTTTGAGTCACAGCAGTTTGTCATTCAGTAAATGGCCATAAATGAGCCACATGGCTAACTGATAGCTACTAAAAAGGCAAATTCACCACAAGGCCTGTGATAGCTTTAGTACCTATTTAATTAGTGTGCAATTTAAAAGTGATCTGCAGATTTTTTCTGGAGTGTTGGTGGAGGTAGTTTCATGTACCATGATTGACCTCTGTGGAACTGAATGCATTTTGTTTTCCTATATGCAAGGATTGACATGAATAGTTATGTCACATGACAACAGTATAGAGTGATAGAAAGATTGGTTCTGAGACATAGGCAGTACCTCAGCTGCCTATAAAATGCTTTTTCTGGAATTCTTCCCCAAAACTGTAAATGTATTGATTGCTTTGGCTTGGTTTGAACCAACAGGAGCCTACAACCTAGAAATGAAAGGTGTGTGCCTTCTACTTTAATCCACCACTTTCAGGGGAAGAACTTCCTTTTTTTTCCTTCACATTCCTTTGAACGACATTCCACCTAAAATTACAATTGTGAAAATGTCAACGGCCACAGCCTGCAGTCCCCTCTGAGTTCTCTTCTGAAAACGGTACTAGCTCAAGATTTTTGCAGACAACTTGTAGAGTACCTTTGCCTTTATGACTCTGAACACCTTAAAACATGGCCATACATTTATTTAATCTGAATGGCACCATTTTCTTCAGATATGTCACTTTTAGAAAGGTTGGAAATGATATCTGAAAACAGGACACACCCAAGTCACTTAGTCCCTGGACACTTTTCAGGAAGAGAAGTGCTTGAGGATCTTCCATCCTGGACTTCTCAGTCTGAGTCCATGGCAGCAAAATGAAGTAAATCCTTATAAGAATCTCACTCATTCAATGTTAAGCCTATTAATAGCTACCTCTGAGTGGCAAAAGTCTGGTTATTTGAAATAGAACATGTTTTACTTTCAAGATGGAATGCTTTGAAGCACTAAAAGAAAGGTGCATCAGTGTATAAAGGAATTAAGATACTCTCTAAAAAGTCGCTTTCTCAATCATTATCCCAGGAATCAGGGCATATAGCTTCAAAGAAAATCGAGACTAGAAAAAGGATAGGGTATTTTTTCACTCTCTAGGAAGGAGTGAGCTCAGAGGCAACCTTCCATGAGCCATATAAGAATGAAAGCTAAGCCAGTGCCATGGAAGTGATCCATTGCTGTCCTACCAAGTAGGATGTGTGACAGAAACTATTAATTCTTTTCCTGTGGTGAAGCATAGTTAGGTTTTTCTGTGCAAAATTTAACAACCCATTCAGATATAAAACACTGGTTTTGTATCATGAAGCTATAAAGTTTATCTCTGGTGAATAATTATATGTGGTCCTTCCTTATGCATTATTTAACATTGATAAAGTCACTTTAAACATCATACTTCTGTCGTGGTTTAAGCCAAGCTGCAAATCAGAACCACGCAGCCCACTCACTCACTCCCCCCCTTCCTCCCTCAGCTCCCAGAGGGATGGGTAGGAGAAACAAAAGAATACAACTCCCACAGGTTGAGATAAGAATAGTCCAGTAACTAAGGCATAACACAAATCACTACTGCTACCACCAATAATAACAATAACAAGGGAAATAACAAGTGGAGAGAATACAACCGCTCACCACACCAACACCCAGCCCAATCCCTGCCGTCATCTAGCTCTTCTGGGGAACTCCCAATTTTCATTCCGGGCATGATGCGCTGAGCCATGGAATACCTCTTTGGTCAGTTTGGTCAGTTCCTCCCAGCTTCTCCTCCTCCCTGGCACAGCATGAGGCTCAGAAAATCCCTGGTCAGAGTAAACATTACTTGGCAGCAGCTAAAAACATCGGTGTTATCAGCAGTGTTCCCAAACCGAAAGTCAAAACCACAGCACTGCACCAGCTACTAAGAAGGAGAAAAATGACTGCTACTGCTGAACCCAGGACAACTCCCTTTACCATCACAGTTGTGCCTGTATACATGCTACTATGTATATGTTAGAGTGGAAGATGCAATACTGGCCACAATTAATGTCCAGTGTCGAAACAAACAAGTTGGTTGAAATTCACTTAGCTAATTCAGAGAAACTGACAAGCTTCCATAAACCTGCAAGGAACATAAAACCTTTTTGGTTTACATACAAAAACAACAAAATATGGTCAGCTATGCATTAGCCTTTTTGTGTTGATTTGAGCCCTGGTAGATTATTATGCTATTATACCTAATGCAAGTAAACAGTCAAACATTGGCTGGGAACTAATGCAAAAACACAAAGTAAGCAAATTGTTAGGATTGGTCACAAATTTCTTTCCTATTCTTGAAGAAGATTGAAACACTTTACTTCTGGATCCATATGAACAGTAGAAAGAACAGGAGAAACAACAGTATAACTTCAGATAAAAAATATTTTGAAAAAAATGTCAGATTTTATATTAGACTAACAATAAATACGCAGTTCCATGCTAAAGATATGCTCTCTCTGCTTATGACAACATTCTGAGCATAAACCTCTTTCAGGGTGAAGTGCTTAGAACTGCTAATCAGCACAAAAAGTTCAGAGTATTTACTCTCCCCTAAAAAAGCAAGAAGGTACTATGACCTTTAAAATACCTCTGGTACTCAATTTTAAATCTCTACTTGATATTTAAGCGCAATATTGATGTATGATGAAATGGATGTAAATGGCTCATGAATAAAATTAAGCTGAAAATTTGGAACAAATTTCAAGCTGCAACATTGAAGTCCATAACAGTTTTCTAAATAGTATGGTTAGGACAAGGAGCTAAACCATTTGGTTCCCAAAAAAATTTATCAAACGGATTTCTTTGTTAAAATGGAAGTGATTCTCTAAGTAATATCTTCAGCCTGTCTGAAGACAGTCCTTAGTTGCCTGATATTTCTCAACTCTGAAAGCATGACTTAAGAAGAGATAAATGATGTTTGTTTATCTTATCTTTATATTATATTTCTATTTTTAACCCTACGCTTCTGGTCCTCCAAAACTGTCACAGAAAACAGAATTTCCCTCCACAGCCACCAAGCATGGTTCCTCTAGGGAAAATAAAGAGAAAAAATGTATTTTGAAGCATTAGATTTAGTACAGGTGCAGTCTGCAAAAGCCTCACTTTTGCCTCTCGGCATCTAAAACTCCACACCTTGCTGTTGGGCAGGTACCATTGCTTGCCTGCTAGTATGTCAAATCCTCACTCATGAGGACTTAGAGCCACTTCCACAGCCATAATCCTCTTCTCCTCAGTTAGCCAGAGTTGAGTTGGAGGTAAGGGGAATGTTTCTGCTACACCAGTTACCCCCATTGTATTTATAGCTTTCCTTGAAGGTTTAATTCCTAACTTCTTCACTTGGTATTTATTTAAAGCACTAATTTGGGCCCCTGTTATCAATTAAAAATTGCATACTTGCATTGGCTTCACGGGGATATGTCTATAGGGCTCCTTATCAGTGGATCATTGGCAGGTACTTACCACCTAGAGTGCGGCCTCAGCCCCAAACCGCGCCTTCTCGGTTTTTAACCCTTTCAGGTCCTCCCGCGAAGGTGCGAAAGGGTTAAAGGCACCTCCGCTGGAGGGGACGGTGGGGAGGGGAAAGGGGGACAGGGACGGTCGCCTTTCTGTCTTTCTGGGCTGTGACTGTTCCTCCTAGGAATTCCGGGGTACCCCTTCTAGCAATGTTTTTCTCCAAAGAAAATTTCTTTCAGAATCTTAAGCCTGTCCTGACCTGTCTTGGTATGGTTCAGAATCCCGCCAGGGTGGCCGAGCCGGGCCGGACCGGGCCAGGGGTTGCAACCAACCGGCCGGACCTTCCTGCGCCGCCCTCTGGATAGGTGCCACCTGAATATATTGTGTAATGACTCCACCAGAGTCAAATCGTGCAAGGGGGCTTCTGAGGGGCTTGCCGCTTGTGCTCAATGGCTGCCTGAATTCTCTCCCTAAGACGCTGAATGAACATTTTCAGGGTGTTTGGTAATCCCTTAACGAAGGACATGAGGTGGCTGGGATCTATCGGGGCGGCCATTGGTACTCTGAGCAGTCCTCTCTCATACATCACTTGGGCCCAAGCAGCCTCTGAAAGCTTGGGCAGCCCTTTCACAGTAACAGTGAAAGGCTCTCCTCTCCCCCTGCACTCTTTCCCCCCAGCCCAATAACCCACTCAGGAGGTTATTGACCAATCGCCCATTGGTCTGTTGCTTAAGTACACTCCTGGACCCCAAAACCTGCTCACTTCTTCATCACTTAACATCTCACTTAATATCTGGTCTCCTCCATCAGAGACTCTCCACAAATGCCTCTATTGCAGGTCTGTGCCTGCAATCAACTCCCAAATTTGAACAATACTGGAGGGTTTTTTTTTTAACTTGTGCCAGCATAATTTCAATTCTTTGCTCCAATAAAAGCATTCACTCTCTTTTTCTTTCTAATTCTTCTTTTAAACAGTCCGCCTCCAACTGCTTCTCCAGATCATTCCTTGCAAAATAGTCCTGCACCTGTACCAAGCATGTGCCCAGGGCAGTGCACACGCTTTATTTACCTCGTCCCCATATCCACCCTGTTCAACTATCTCCAGGACCGCTCCTGAGTAGAACCACTTCTTCTTCACCTGTTGTACACCTGGGGAAGGCACATTTGTGCCTCCATAAGGATTCTTGTATGGACATCCTGCTGACTGTGCCAATCTAAGTGTCATGGAACTAATAAACAGAGGCTAAATGAAATTTATTGTTCAAACTTGATTAAAACTCCACCAACACCAGCTACAGATTTGGAATGACACATGGATTCATCACTACACCGCTGATTCTTTAAGTTTATAGACAATGATCCAAAATGTTCAATCATTCACCTAAAAAGGGAGGGCTTTCAAACTCAAGAAGTTTCCTTGGACTGTGTCCTGAACCAAGGGGATAGTCCTGACTGCAGGCCTGCTGCTGTGAGAAGGATGAACTCAAGTGGCATTCTTGCAGGGATCCTTTTATACCCTAGTCGGATCTGACTTGTGATAAAATACGGTCACATAGCCACACCATGGGTTCAAGACCCAACTTCCTTGCCCCTCTCCCTGCTGACCACCGCTGTGGATGGGTCAAGAACTATGTACTTGGTGAGTTTCCTGGGGCTTTTGTCTGCGGTGGGAAGCTTTCATGGGATTTTGTCAGGTCTTTGTTAGGGCTTTTATTAGGGTGGGTGTACCTGCCACAGCTCCAGGGAGGAAATTCTCAGTGGGAACTGCATGAAGCTCTATAATTATGTGGGGTTTTCTGTGCACCGTCTACAAATGTAGCTACTAAAACAGTACATGGGTTAGGGGAAGTTACTTTTTTAAAGTAATAATGAGTGGTACACACATGTTCAGCTCAGATCCAAACACTTTAAAATACATTATGAATATGAACAGCAGCTGAAAATGCCTGGCACTATCCATTGTGCTTCAAAGAAAGAATTCAACTTTTTCTGGGTCAGGTGGCAGTAGCATCATCCCACTGTTTGAAATACTGCTTAAATGGCTGCATGCAATAGCAGTAATTTTATTTCTCCTTCATTCTGTGCTTTACCTGTAGAACCAAGTAGCAAAGACAAGGTGTTCTCTTAGGAAGGAGACAAATGGTTTAGCTAATTATTCTTAGAAAATATTTTCAGCAGAAATTTCACAGGGGTCAGTTACTGCTTCAGCCAAATGTGTGCCAAACAGCCCAGATACATCTCTGTAATGCCTTTTATTTATCAAAAGATGTACAAAGTTGTTTGGTTGGGGGTTTTTTAACTGTCATGAGGCTTGCAAAAAAATAAGCTCTCTAAAGTGCTGAAATGAAACCCTAGAAATTAATACTACAATATTTGATGGAAAATTTAGGTAACAATCCAGAGCTGCATTTATCAGCAGCATTGTAGATAAGCATACATACTTATCTCAGATGATTTTCATTCTCTCAAAAAAAGTTGCTTAAATAGATTTTGTCTATTCACAAAAATGAGCTACTAGTGATCATCACAATCAAGCCTGTTCTAGTAACAAGCAGATAATTATAGCAAAGCTCATATAGAAATGCCGAGTAAAAAAAAAAAAAGACTGAGATTAATATATTTCACTGCGCAGGGCTCTAAATACTTAATGTGAATCCATCTCTTTCTTTGCCAGACAGCTACTAAAAGTCCTGGACGCTGCTGTGACTTATCTGCAAGCTGTTCTAGTGGTTTCCAAATGTTTCTAATGTGCAGAATAATGAAGTCCAATTAAATTGCTACCTTTCTGAAATATCAAGTTTGGATTATTTCAAACGCTCTTTACTCAATGTGTTACACCCCCATTCCTATTTCTACAAGCAGTATGGCTATCTAATTGTAGTTTCCACTACATGTTTGTTTGTTTGGGTTTTTTTTTCCATGTAAAGGCTCATTTAGCCTTGAAAAATATTGATGTCTCCATATTTTAGCAGCTCAAATTACCATACATTGGAGCTTTTCTTTCCAGTTCTCAATTTTGCAGTTATTTTTCTATTCATTCTATGTAGACTTTTACAAAGCTTCAGTCACGGAATCAAGTCCACTTTATATGTGTGGCAAGTAGTTTCAACAGTCAGAAGAACGAAAGCAGTAAAAGGCAAAAAATTCTTCTTCATTAAATTGTTGGGGTTTTTTTATTTTGAAATTTATTTAAAATGGGTTTATACCCATGTCTCCACTTTGTTTTTTCAACTCAAATTTAGAATGATTCTGAAATCTGAAAATAAATCTTTTTATAAACTTTCTGGTTTTCCATGGTGTTGCTTCCTATATGAAAATGAAAAGCACCTGTGAGACAGCTACAGGTTTTAAGCCTTCAAAACTGGAATATGAAAATTCATGAAAGGTTGCTTTTCATCAAAACCATAACATTAGTACATTTTAAACTTTATGCACAAATCTCTATCCAAGGGCTGAATTTGTAAACCATGAAACTACCTGTGTTTTTTATACTTTTGAGTTGCACTATGACCATTTCGATGGTGTTTATTAGGAACAATCATATAAGGGAAAATATACATCAGGCGCTAAATCTAATGATAATGGTGTTTCCATTTATTTCCATTAATTTTCATCTATCCAACTTTTTCATTGCTTTGTCAATTTAGCGCAGTATACATTGTGAATTGAAGTCCAGTTTTCTCAAATTTTTTGCTAAATTGGGCAAAAATTATGGTTTACATTAATCTGCCTAGTCAATTTATGATCTTAATATCTTCAGTATTAACACAGTAACCACCCAGGAAAGTACTGACCTAAGTCCATTTCACATTATCAAGCTAAGCAAAAAAGAAAACCAAATGAACAATCTTATCCTCATTTTTTTCAACTGTGGCATAGTACATAAAAAAAACAACCCTAAGATAGTGATTATTAAATAAAATGTCTACCACCTATGAAAACCTACTATAATTAACAGTTATACTTAAGACATTGACATGTTATAGCCCACAAAAGATTTTCAATAGCAGATAGAAATCCAAATGATACCATCAGAACTCTTAAGTAAGATAAGGTGCTCAGGAAGATCATCTTCAGTCAGGGTTATTTTTTCTTTTAGGAATAAAAGACACATCACTGGGAGTCTTTCATGAATACATAGAACCATTTCTTCATCTCCACAGAACAATCTTAAAGAAAGTGAAATTACAAAAAATACCATAAATCATTTAAATTTTCATCTAAAACTTAAACCAGACACAAGCCGATTAGTTCAGTCAATGAGGATAAAAAAAAATCCTTATTTCAATAATTTTAGCCATTGAAATAGCATTTACAATGTTCCAGATAAATCAGAATGTTCTTACCTTTTTCCAGTTCTGAAGGTTATATTATTCTAATTAACAATAGACAATTTTCATTTAAATGTAATATTCAGGCAAGATGTTAACTCTTTTCTCCTGTACTCAGGATAAGTGTGGAGTCACTTTCTCTGTTCCCTTTATTTTAAGCTACCCTATTTTTAGACTTCCCTCAACCCAGACACAAACTTTCATCATATTTTGAAAGTGCCAGACCTAAAAGCTGGTTAGCTGCACTTAATCTAAACCACCTAACTCTGCAATTACCAGCCAGTTACCATTAAAATGTCAGCCAAAACAGTCAACAGATGGAACCCATTACACACTAACATTAGGCATTTTAAAGTTAAGCATTTTGCTTAAAGCAGATCCCTATTAATAGAGGTATGGGCAGATAAGAAGTCATATTACTACTTCAGTGGTTATGTCTCCCCAGTGGTTATAAAGGAAAGCAAATAAGTAAAATTGCTTAGATAAGATGTTTAACTTCTAATAGGTAATTCTCCACAACAGAAATTATTTCTTCCATTATCTGTTATTTCTCCAGAAATTTCTTTCTAAGAAACTTATTACACTGGATCTGACTTTGCACTTTGTGCATGAGGAATTTGCACAAAGATTTTAAAAGGCAATTAATGCATCTGTATAGTCTTCTGCTTACCTACAGCAATCTAGAATGAGTAAAAAGATGCTGGAGGAGCTATTTCCAATGAAGTTACACCTGCTTCAAATATCAAGCTACAGTTTTGTTTTGGGGTTGTTTTGTGTTTTTTGTTTGTTTGTTGTTTTATTGTTAACTCATTTGGAAAAATATTAGACATTTCAGAATAAACCAAGCAGCATGGTAAAAACTTCACAGAGCCAAACAGGCTAATGCCTTAATTAAGAGTTGTATCAGACTCTTAGCATGGTATTAATTAGTGCTGCCTAAAGAATTGCCCATGTACACCTATTGTAATTCTGCCTGATGCTATGCTGCCAGGCAAGTATTACAGGTCTTTCAGAACTAGTTGAATGATGTCTGTCTTGCCCTCATTTTGCAATATAGAAATTCTCACAGGCACATGTAGAATTAAAAAAATAAGGAATCTGGATTGAAGGTATGAGAGGGTTGAGTTCAGAAGCCTTCAAAAGAACTGAACAAATCCATTCTTTGATCTCTGTTCTGAAAGCCTGTGCAGTCTTGCTATGCTATTCTGTCACTTAGGGATCTTTGTGTATGGAAAATACTGTTTACATTTAAGTCATTATTATCCCTTCCAGAGTCTTTCTGAGGCAAAGGTTCTGCAACACTTCAGATGCCCTCAGGGATCTTCAACACTAATTATTCACAGGAGTGAGATTTTAAGACACTAAGAAAGATTTTACATGTCTAAAGTTCTTAAATGCAGTACTGAGAGACTTCAAAAGAATTCCCACCAAGTGAGACTTGGCAATGCTAGCTCAGTCAAACAAAACTGGAGAAATCTGGAATTCTCACTTTAACTCTGGGTGCTCTTGCTTTTGTCTGTTTTGCTTGGATCTTTGATTTTTTTTGTGTCCTGTGATTTTGTATTTTATTTATCTTTTTTCTAGATTCCAAGTAATGAAAAGCATTTGGACCCAAAATTTTATAAACATGTCCAATAAAATGCTATTAAATTCTGCATATTTTAAATATCTACTTGTTTAAGAGATTTATGTGCTTTGAAATGTTTAAATATGCTTTTGAAGCTTAACCAGATTGTTAGACACCGGAATTTTTTTCCCATATTAAACTACCGGTCCACCTGTTCTTTCTGTGCAAATAAGTGCATTTTGGCTATTACTTACTTATAAAAATTTAATTCTGAAACTTGTCTGAAAAACTAATATTTATTAAGTTTCTTTGTGGTGATATAACCATGGTATAAACCATATGTAATTTGACTATACTGTATTTTTATTTCAAAAAATGAAAATCTAAAGGAAATCTGAACAAGCTGAATCCACTGTAAAATCATTTGTTACTAAGGTCAAATAAATGATAACCACGTGTATAAATTCAACTCAACTGTGTGCACTTGTTCTAACTCAGAGTTGGTTACAAAGCAAAATGGAGTATATCAGTGAAAAAAGCAGTAGTCAAAAAAAATTAACCTAAATATACAGGTGACAGTGTATTCAGACTATATGTATTTGTAAAATGTAAAAATCTTTAAATTAAAATCTTTCAGGGTCCAAACACAAAACATTTTTTTTCAAATATCTGTTTTCCAAACTCATCTACCCAGACCTTAACCTTTAATTCACTTTACTATTCTGGAAAAAAAAACAAACCAAACAACAAAGCAACAAACTGTTTTCAAAGCTCTGTGAACCTATATCTGATGTCAATTGTTTCAAACAAATTGTTGATTCTAGCTCACAGCAGACAAAATATGTGCCTTCGAGTCATTGAGATAACTATCTAGAGATTGCAAAAGTAAAGAATAGATGTATGAGAACAGGAAATCCCAACTTATGTTAAACCGGTACATGAATGCAAAAAAATTTGTTAGGACAATTTAGAGTCCATAAAGAATTACAATGCTTCTCATGTAATATCATTCTGGGAATTTTCTAGATAATTGTAGGAGAACAATTTAACGATAAAATCACAGTACTAAGAGATCTAACATGACTTTCTCTAATATGCTGTGCAGGAAATAGAGGTGTTTCAGTTTATTCATCTTAAAATAATATGCATTATTAATTCTTATTCTCGGGACAGTATTATAAAGGTTATTTAATGGTCTTGTCATGCTATGCATCATAACTATTACTTCACCGAATAATCATATTAAATATAAAAGGGAAAAACCAATTAATTTTCATTTGTGTTCTCATTGTCTTTGCCAAATACTGTTCAAGAAAGATTCTCTGTATCTGAGCAGACCAAAATTCCCTTAAATGTGAGTCACAGTGGATAAGACAGAAAACTTTAAAGACCAGTGGTACCCATTAAGTTGTTATCTTTACCCTCATTTATTTAAAGTACCCACAGATTCATGAAATTACAGACAAGAGGAGAATCCTCCAGAAAAGAGCAGGTTTTGTTGTCTTCTTTCCTCTCCATTGCCTAATGTGGAAATTACTGTAATTTTTTCAACTAATTTTCCTCTCCTAATTTGTTAAAGATTCTGTGACAGATAAGTGGCATTCTGTTCCTTTACACTGGACATAATTTTCCACAATAAGACCTCCGTTCATCACTACATTTAAATATTTTTTGTTTAAGTTGCAAGAGAAAGAGAAGAGGATTCTGTTAATTGAGGGTAATATCGCTACCATATTTAGTGGTGGTATTCCCAGGGACATTAAAGCTGGTGGCAGATAACAGAAGCTGGAGAGATTAATTCCTGTCCCATGACACTGATATATCATAGCCATTCACTGATCAGGAATATTACATACAGGCTTCTATCACAGATTATAAAATTTTAAGTTTTATTTAGTCCTGAAATCATGATGACTCATATTTTATTGTATATAATTTTTCTTAGTACTGTAGTACTGTATTTCTTAAGTCACTTACATGCTCCTTAAGAGAGATCCTATACCTCTAATATACTTACAATGCCTCTGAATCAGTATTTTCAGTAATTTTACTCACTTTGTGATTTCTGCATAAAAGTGTTTACTTTTATTCTCTTTGTATTTTTAGTAGACGTTATATATATTAGATCAGAGGACAGAAGGCAGTTTTAATGCTGCCCAGGATAATACACCTTTTTGAAAATAGCAGCCATGTAGAGCATCTCAATGAACACCATGGCCGTATCCACTTATCTAAAAGTCTTCCTAATTCTGGTCCTCATGTTCTTGAGAGAACCTTTTAGGTCCTGTAGTGACAACAGTACAATGATGGTTTCTACTATTCAGTACTCTTTAGGAAGCAAGCTGGCAAAATTTCAATGTAAGGATTACGTATTTATTTTTCATTGAAGAAAAATTATTCAATACCTTTAAATGTGATACTAATTCTTTAACTATGGCACAATGAAATGCCATTCCACAAAGATAAGAATACAGCTTAATCTGACAAAAAGATTTAGATAACGGGCTTTTCAATTTGTTCTTTAAGTTCTGTAATTTTACTGCTATGCAATCAAACCTAGCCTTTCAGTCTATAAACTAGTTAGGGATTTGTAATGCAGATAAAGTTTTACAGACTTTCCATAGAACTCTTCTCAAGCAACTGCAAACTGTCACATTTCTTTTCTTCTCTTCCCAGCAAGTTAAACTTTGAGCGCCAATGGAGGAAATTCCAAATTTCTTATAGGCTTTTAGAACATAAGGTAGGTGAAATTGGGATTCACTTTATTAAATTTTTCCTATCTAAAAGTGAGGTATCTATTCTGACTTTAGTAATATACCCTTCCTTTGCAACCAGTGGAATACAGTAGACTTTTCCAGGGGCTTATCTATGCTATCCTAAGAAAGAAGTCTGTGAAAGCCTTTGAGTTACCTATTATGAAACCATGCCAAAATCTTAGCTCAAATTTGCTTGAAGAATAAATTCATACTTGTGTCCCATCTCTTTAATTACGGTTAAGTTGCCTTTAGTGTTTATTTATGTTTCTGATTAAGAAATAGTACGCTCTTTAGGCAGCTGGTTTTCTGAAATTTACATCGTGCACATAGATACGCTGATAGCAGTTTCCCAATACGCTGCTCTAACCTGAACAGTAAAGTATGGATTACAATTCGTGTACTTCATTAAAAGTGAACATGAAAATAACTTTGCTCCTCTCTTCTGAAAACTGCATTCAGTAAAATATGAATTCTTTTACTTATAATTTATTTCAGAACAGGGCTTTTAGGCCATATTCAAAACAAGTTATTCCAGAGGGGCAGATCTCTCACTTGCACTAAACCTCCTTTGTGACAACAACACTGAATAATAGCTACAGGTTTTTGCTAGTGGGTCAAAAAATATTAATGAGGTCACTGCCTTTTTTGCATTTAATACAGAAATAACAGCTCTGAGAAAAGAATTAATTTGACTAAGGCTAGTCTATTCAGTAACAGACCAAGAACACATTTTCCTGAATCCCATTCCAGATCTCTAAACTAGGCTGTTTCTAATCTAGAGGCTTAGAATCTGAAGAAACATGTAGGACATTCACAAATGTCCTTAGATTGCATGTCTTACTTGTTAAATATTTCTTTATAAAATAGAGCTCTTTTTTGTTGAAAAGCTTCCATAATAGGTAATTGTCCATAATGAGTAATTAACAGTCCAAGATGAGAAAAAGTGTGAGTAACTTTTAAAAAAATTTTATTTCAAAGTATCCTGTACTTTAAGTATTACTAAATAATAATAGTAACATTATGTGAATGAGGTATTCCTCATTTGACCAGATGGGTGAAAACTTTCAACAGGGCAATAATGCTTGTGTTGACAATAATATATGAAATTTCAAAATGTGGCGTTTTGGGTTTTCTTTTATAGATCAAAATTAATCCTAAATATTTCACTATGTGAAATAGATACAAATAGGTATTCCTGAGTATATAAGACATTTCTCTTCAAAGATTAAAGGGATCCATATCACACCAGAAACTTTCCCTCCAGACCTCTCCATATCAGGTAGAGCTCAGATTTGAAATACCACTGTAGGATCATACATAGGTGGGTTTTCTACCTCATTCACAAATACAATACTTTATCTAAAAACCCAGATGAAAACCAGATATATTAGCTCTCTTAACCTTAAAACCTTGTGCAGTAAATGCATAAGACTCCAAATCTCCTTGTCAAAGGTACAGATAATGTTCCATTAAGCCTAAACCAGTTCACCCTGCTGTCTGTCCATTTTTTTCCTGTATTTCTTTGAGTTTTCAATTTGTCAGTATCTTCCCAATAAAAAGGTTGCAAGACTTGCATATAATCTTCTAGGTGAAAAGTCACCAAATATGAATACAGTATTCACTTTGCAGAAAAAGATGGGAAAAGTTCTTCATTACAGCATTCTTCCAGGTTATGCTAGCATAACACCATTAAAAAGCGACTGTGATCTTTCAATGCTTAAAGACAATCTGGTGTGAAATGCGCTTGGCTGAATTTTTGTCACAAATGACATAAAAGGTACTTTACCTCTTCATTCAAAAGCAAGTAGCTTTTGCTCTCACAATGATTGTTTTTGCTGTGCTTTTCTTCATTGATTTTACAACCTCTAGTTCAAGATTATTTTTGTAGATGGCAGCTGGTAGATCCTAAACTGATACTTTCCATGTGTCGGTTTCATTCACAGTTCTCTCTTTGTTTCTCAAATCCATTCATTTTGTCATTTATATTATTATATGCTTTTTCACAACCAGGTCCTCATGTGTCCCCTATGAGTTTACTACCAAGAGGAGATGGATAGTGTGGCTTTGAGCATCTCATGAGAATGACCTGTTAACAGCAAGGTGTATGTATATGACTTCAATGATCCTGCTCCCACTGTGAGGATACTCTACCTCATATTTGTTCACAGCGCTTCATTGTACTCTTTTACAGAAAGTATTGCTCAGCCTCCAAGGAAAGAGATGAAGATGGAAGCTAAACCATTCCATGAGGTTTTGACCTTGATTAAGACAGGCAATATTATGGATGATCATGATCTTTGCTACTGACGATCATGATCTGATTACCAATCCGTGAATGAAACTTATACTAACACAACAAGCTAATTGCTGGAAAGCATAAGAAGAAAGCCTGTTAAAACAGTAGTGTAGTAGGATTAATATTAAAAACAAGGCATTTAAATAAGGTGATAAGTCAAAAAAGTCCTTCAATTCTAAAACAAAATACAGGCTAGATATGCGTGACATATCAATTTAGTAGAAAGAAACAGTTAGACATCCATATCTGTAAGCCATAACATTACCTAAAATAGATGCAAAAAGTCCAGATAAAAGAATTTAAAAAGAACTGAGGAATTCAACTAATGAAGTAAATTACCAGTTCCATGATGAATTATGTTTATTATTGATAAAGTCAATGTTATTAAAATTAAGATCTAAGTCATGAATAGTCATGACATTTGTTGTGGTTTAACACCAGCTGGCAGATAAGTACAATGCAGCCACTAACTCACTCCCTCCACCCACCTCCCCAGTGGGATGGGGAGGAGACTTGCTAAAACTTACAGATCATTACAGGATCTAAATTGCTATAGAAGTTCACAAATGGACCTTAGTATCACAGTGCACAACTCAGTGAAGATTTCTTCAAACATATTTGAAGGCAATAAATCAAGCAGGATGCATAAAGGACAAAGTAAATTAGTGGTGAAACTTCCCTAGATTCTATTATTCTATGATGTCATATATATCACTGATTCATCTATTATAAAAATTGTTGAGGTTCAGAGAAAAGAATTAGGCTGAATAGGATCTAAGGAAAATTCATGAATCTGTGTAGGAAGATGATGTTTTCTTATCTTAGAAACAGGAAAATAGTAAGTGATAAAATCATATAACAAAACGTGGGATAAGGTAATAAGGAACTTCTGCTCTTCTTGTTCCATAACACAAGAAAAAAGTCCCATTAAGTCAAAATGAAAATTGCAAATTGAAAACTGCTGAAAAGCAAATATTTCTGTGTTCATTATGTAATTAATATGTAGGTATCGTTGCAACCAGAGTTTAAGCTCTTTCAGAATTTGAAGATGGGAGTTAAAATAGAAAATACTTAAAGAGATTTGAAAGTGACCTATAACAAAAGGCTTCAGATCTTGAACCTGTATTTTACTAGTAGCAGTCCTTCATGAAAGACAAATCTTTAACCAGTTTGGGCTATTTCACAACCTGAGGCATATTTTATTTTATTGAGAAAGAGGGTATATGAAATCAAACGGACTGCATGTAAAATTCAGACTTCAACTGTTGTGTTCTATTTTAAATATATATTATATGCATATTACATACACACACTTCTGCAAATTTGAAGAATTGAAGGAAAATTCTTTCTTATGCAAGACTACAACAAATATAGCCAGAAATCAAGCCTAATTTATACTCAGAAAATGTATCTATCAAAATTTCTAAGGAACTGAAAGAATGGTATTCAAAATCAGCTATAGTAAGGTGCTGGCCTGAAGCATCAGCAGATGCTGATTCTTTCAACCTCTTAATGAACCTCTTTACCTCTCAGTTCTTGGCCTGTTGTTCTGGGTTCAGCAGTAGCAGTCATTTTTGTCCTTCTTAGTAGCTGGTGCAGTGCTGTGTTTTGACTTTCGGCCTGGGAACAGCGCTGATAACACCAATGTTATCATTTAGTTGCTGCTCAGTAATGTTTACTCTGACCAAGGACTTTCTGAGTCTTATGCTCTGCCAAGGAGAAGGGGAAGCCAGGAGGAAGCAGAGATAGGACACCTGAAACAAACTAGCCAAAGAGGTATTCCATGCCACAGCATGTCATGCGCACTATATAAACTGGGGGGAGTTACCCAGAAGGATTAGATCTCTGCTCGGTCGGGCTGGATGTTGGTCAGCGAAGGGTGGTGAGCGGTTATATTCTCTTCCCTTGTTATTTCCCTTATCATTATTATTATTGGTAGTAGCAGCAGTGGTTTGTGTTATACCTTAGTTACTGGACTGTTCTTATCTCAACCTGTGGGAGTTACATTCTTTCGATTCTCCTCCTCATCCCTCTGGGACCTGGGGGGGAGGAAGAGGAGGGAGTGAGAGAGCGGCTGTGTGGTCCTGAGTTATGGCTGGGCTTAAACCACGACAATGTGATAAATTGTGTGGGACTGCAACCACCTCTTACTGAGCCCAGTAAAGTGTGGCCCTAATCTTGTTACTTTCAGTTTGTAGCATAAAGAATTTTCTTCTCTACCTCAGGTACTTTTGTAGTAGAGAATTCAGTAATATGTATGATATTCTAGGATAATATAATGTTTGTAATATAAAGTATATGAAGTCAATATATGGACCCATTAAGTCTGGTACCCTGTGTCTTTAATGTGCAGATTATTCTTACAAACACCTATAATGCAACAAGGCATCTAATTGATACAGTTTATGAGAGGCAAATTAATCAGTGTATGTGGTTAGCCTTCGTTTATGAGGCTACAGTGAAAAAAAACAGTCGTAAGAAGCCACTGGGTTACAGTACATTGATAAGACATAGATAGCCAGAGACTTGCATACATGTAATAAACTCCTGAATTAACTTCTTGTAGTCAGTC
Organism: Psittacus erithacus; assembly: GCA_009867235.2. NCBI lineage: Eukaryota > Metazoa > Chordata > Aves > Psittaciformes > Psittacidae > Psittacus > Psittacus erithacus. The sequence goes on from WYDI02013587.1 coordinate 37,600, forward strand.
CTACTTCATTACCAACTGACTGGCTAATGCTGCTTTGTTGCCTTCTTATCATATCAAGGTGTTGATAGTATTAATAAAATCCTTTCTAGTGATTTCAACTTTCTGAATATTTTGAACATTTCTGTCTACAGTCACCACCTTGAAAACCGAGGTAAACCATTTAGCTCTCCAGACAGAGTTTCCCTGATTATAATATCTAGTGACTCTTAGCAAGAAACTTTTAGAACCAAAAGGTTGAGATACAATCTGAATTTTCTTTATTGACCTGAGGAGTGGCTAAGGGAATGGATAACTCTGAGGTACGACTACCTTTGCTTTAACATACCATCACGATAGGACCTTTCTTAATACTGTTAAACTCTCATTAACATTTATATTTCCATCATGCACTTTTACATACCCCACTTTTTATCAAAAATAGTGGAAACAAATTTTTGAAAACAGGAGTCTACCTCTATAAACCTTCTGCAGCTTGCTTTCAGTAGCAAGACAGTTTAGTCAATCATACTATGTCTAACACATTTGTTTCACTTTCTCTCATAACCACAGTCAGTCTATTTGCAGTTAGACACTGCAAGTTTTACCTTAGCCTAGGAGGTGTCCAATACGTAATATGGAAAGAATTCCATTCCCTGCTATGGGAACATAAAGAAAGGAAGCGCAACATATGGAATATTACAAAGTACTGACAGCTAAAAAATCCTGAAGGGCCCTTGCAACTGTACCTAGGAAATTAAGACAAAGATATTCATCTGCAGATCACTCATTTGCAGGAAAAATATCGATTTTTCTAGCGCAAAAGAACTCCCACCCTAGAAGTATCCATTTATTTAAAAAAAATCCTACAAAAATTACATTTCAAGTACTGAACATGAACTGCAAAAATGACAACAAAGAGTATTATGTTCCTGTTCTAGAGGGCAGTTTTAATTATGAATATAAGAAGACTGAAAAAATGAAAAATTTAACCTTAACAAGACCAAGGCTCAATGTGGGACTTTTATTAATCACATGAAAACAAAGAGATATGAAGTCACTGAGCTGAGACAAATGTCTGCAACATGTGCAAATACATTTCCTGAAACAGTTCCCTGAAGATCAATGGGGTTTATTTTGAAAGTGTTACCTCTTGCCTTAAGAACCTCTGGTACATCATAGGAAATATTAAAGAAGGAAGGAGAGGAGGTGTGGGAAGAAGAATTCTGATGTAATTCTGCTTATGTATCTGGGCATTTTTTTCTTTAATTTTAAGATCTTTTTGGTTTTTATTATAAAGAGCTGTTACTTTCCTAAGGTTTTGGTTTGTGGGTTGGTTATGTTCGGTTTTGTTGGGGGGATCTTTTTCATAATAAAGAGTGATCTTTAGAGATTTTTGTTTTGACTTTCAGATTCATTTAACACCTGAAGTTTTATAACCTCATTCTTTCCCGTCTATACTGGTATTATTCTTCAGTAATTCTATTCACTGGAATGGTCAGAGGCATAGAATGAGCACTTGGATGACATTCAAAAGGATGGCCTTAAGGAGGTTTTTGAAAATCTTTTCCCATGATTTTGTGGCCATCAACATGCCTTATATACAACCATGAAGAGCAGACTGGGTGTATGGAAACACCAGGCATAAACAAAAAATAGACATAATTATGTAACCTATGATTGCAATATGATGGAAATGCGCCATAAGCTCAGGCAAAATTTCCACATTTCTGTTAAACTGGTATGCCCTAATGTTGACCATTTAAGCTCAAGAATTCTGCAGGTTTCAAGGATTTCCACCTCCTTCAACAGTGTATGAGCAGAGAAAGCTAATCCTAAAGTTTTAGCTATCAAAGGGGGGATAGTGTGTCAGAAAGGTAATACATCTACTCTAAACATACTCTGAAGTTGTTACATTAAGACAAAATAAATCCTAAACCTACCATGAAAGCCAAGCTTTCAGGATGGTATTTAACCACACTGTAATAGGTCAGCAAGTAGCAAGTAAGCTGCTTAATGGGATATAAGAATGGGACTGAATCAAATTCTCACCCTCACTCAGAGAACAGAATAAGGGATATATGCCACCACCAATGAGGCTGGTGTTTCCTTGTACCTTTACTGGCTAGCACATTGCATTTAATGGCTGCTGTTGCTGTCACATTCCTCTTTGGGCGAGAGAGGAGAAAAATAAGTAAAGCCACTAGCAAGGGAGATTTTTTTTTTGCCGTTCTTTCAATAATTTTTTTAAAATATTTAAAAAAAAATACTAACATGTTTATTATAATAAATAGCTCCAAGACTATCAAGAAACTTTTAATGAACTTTAATGAACCTGCCTTTGGCAAGCCCTTAATTATGCTATGCTACTTGAAATAAACAAAAACAATAAACTAAAGAATATGTAATTAAAAGTATAACAATTCTGGGATCAAAATCACTGTTCCCTACTCCTGATAACTTGTGGTTGTTTTGTGGTATAAAAAGAAATTCAGCTTCCATAAGACATCCCTCTATTCCTGTTTTCCATTCTTTAAAATGAGTAAGTGCCTTTTAAATAAGCTTTTGCTCCAAACTAGTTAGGTTTACCATATTTATTAAGGAGACAATTACATCAGTACTGCATAAGATTTACTGTAAAGATTAATATAGATTTTCATCCTAATTGCTTTTTTGTGTTGACTCAGTTTCATGTACAGAAACCTCTCTAGACAAATACCTAATATTATGAACTCTGGAAATAACCTTATCTGTAAAACTGGCTTAGTGCTTGATCAGCTTAATCTAAGTGAAGTATTTAGCTCTTGACTAGAAAAGACTATCTGGGCTTTATTATGTCAATTCCCCATATTTAGTACTTACAGAAAGTTCTGCCTTCATGTACTTCACTTCAGTTCCCATGGAAACTCTGCTGCATTTCTGTGTGTGTCTGTTTTGGCTTTTGATCTGACACTGTAACAGCTGGTGGTCATCCTGCAAGCTAAACTAAATAAAGAGTTCATTGATTTTGCTGCCCTTGTAGTCTTCCTCTCTCTCAAACACTGACCTCTTTCTCATATATTGGTTACGAACCACATCATACTGAAGGACATCTGTGCATCCTGCATTTATTCACTTACGTCAGATGAACAAGAAACATAAAAGTACATTAAACTATTGGTGGCACCAAGCAGAAATAAGCTGAGTGTTGCAAGTGGCATTATGTGAGGGACCAATTGGTACCTGAGCAAAATGGACTTCGCATATATCCAAGCATAAGTAAATCAGTTTGGGTACAATACGAACTTCAATCAACACTCAGATAAAAATGATTTTGGTTCAGAAAAGAAGATGAATTAGTTTCCATGGACAATAAAGTCTGGATTCCAGGAATATCACCGTATTTAATTTATTGTCAACTAATATAAATTCTTAGTTACTGTCTCAGGTATTAAAAAAATAAAGACAACAATCAGATAGGGAAAAAAGCCACCCTTTTATCTTATTCCCCCAGGTTTTACTCCAGTTCAACACTTCACTTTCTTCTCTTCCTAGTCTCAACTTTTCTTGCTTTTGCAGCACATTCAGTCCTTCCCACACCTTTTTGAGAAGCAATGGGTAGCGCAAGAGGTTAAGGTCAGTGCACAGCCATTTCTTTCTGCTGCATTTTGCTTCCTACTCTTTTCCTCTACTGTTCCTTGTTTCTTAATTATTTCCTGTGCTTCACTGCCTTCATGGGCTGCTGTTCTCTTCTAGCTGTCCCTTCTCTGTTATGTGTCCCTTCATGGGCTCCGTCCCTCTGGGGATGTCCCTATCCCAGTTCCTCCACAGGCTGCATTCACTTTGGGTTGTCCCTGCCCCGTTGTGAGCTTCTCTACAGGCCCCAGCCCTTCAGGGATATCACTGCACCAGTGTGTGTCATCCATGGGTCAGAAAACCTCCGCTGGCACAAAGCAGCTCCTTCTAAGTGTGCATTTCTGTCATGTCTCCAGCAATATCCCCTTCCACATACCTCTTTCATTTCAGTTCCTCAGACAGGCCTCTTCACATTTTTCCTCCGATGCCTCTTCTTTGTGTCTTCCTGCGTCTTCTCTTCTAAAGTCTTCTGTTTCCCTCTTTGTGTGGTGCCATGTACATCCTGCCCCAGTGTATACCACCCTTTCTTAAACATGTCTGAGCCATGGCTCATCTGATGGGTTGATATTTTGGTGTCTGGTGGTGTCATGGTGTAAGCACAGCCGTAAATCAGAACAACGCAGCCCGCTCGCTCACTCCTCCCACCTTCCTCCCTCAGCTCCTGGAGAGATGGTGTCGTGGTTTAAGCTCAATTGTAAATTAGAAAGCCACATAGCCTGCTCATTTTCCCCCCACATTTCCTCCCCACCCTCCCCACTCCAGGAGGGATGGGGAGGAGAATCAAAAGAATGTAACTCCCACAGGTTGAGATAAGAACAGTCCAGTAACTAAGGTATAACACAAACCATTGCTGCTACCACCAATAATAATAATGATAAGGAAAATAACAAGAGAAGAGAATACAACGGCTCACCACCAACTGATACCCAGCCCCACCCCAGCAGTGCTCGCCCTCCTGGGAAACTGCCCCCAGTTACATCCTAGGCATGACGTGCTGTGGTATGGAATACCTCTTCGGCTAGTTTGGGTCAGGTGTCCTGCCTCTGCTTCCTCCCAGCTACCCCTCCTCCCTGGCAGAGCATGAGACTCAGAAAGTCCTTAGTCAGAATAAGCATTTGAGCAGTAGCTAAAATCATCGGTGTTATCACCTCTGTTCCCAGACCAAAAGTCAAAAACACAGCACTGCATCAGCTACTAAGAAGAACAAAAATGGCTGCTACTGCTGAACCCAGGACAGGTGGGGCAACCTGTGTCACTGGATCTCACTTGGTTTCTAAATTAATTTTTGGTAGTACTGTTGTCCCTGTGCAGATGCTTTCTTAAAAATAAGAAACTCAGCTGGAAAGGCAGCTGAAGACCTTTGGATCTCCACACCAACAGAAGTCTGGGCATCTCTAATTCATAACCATGACGGATTAAATTACACTTATGTAGTAAATAAACTTCATTTTTTAGACATATGGTCAATGTTGATTCCAGTTACCTTCAAAAATTACCTTTGACATCTCTAAAATAATATCTTGCAGTACTCTTTACTCAATCCCTGCCCTCATCTTCTTCTCAACTAAAATCAGAGATAGAGCCATGGTGCAGATAGAGCAGGCTGTAAAGATTGTGGATCCTTGTTCTGAAGACTTACGAATCCATTTACTTATGAGCCAGACATTGTGTCTATGTTTTCTGACACGTATCTATGCACATGGATTGGCATGAAGTGTAATGCGATAAGAAATGCCTGCAATAATCTGGTGAAGCTGAAAAATAAATGCTGTGTAGTGCCATTTCAGCAAGAGGGGATTTTGCATATCTTCTCCCACTCTACAAGAAATGGAAATTTTTCTTTATGCAAAATTATGTCAATTTTCACTTACTGATCCCCCACTGAGTTTCTTGCAATCACCCAAATAATTGTTACAGAAACTTTTTTCCTTTTTTTCTTGTTCTAATTATGCTATATTGAATCCCACTGTTTATCATTTCATGCATAATTCAGCACACCTCTCTCCCTCTCTTCCCTGTCCCCTTCTTTCCTCCAGATCGGCACCTAAGCAGGAAATCTGTAGGAATAAGGAGAGCCAGGAAAGTTCGTTAGGTATGTAATAACTTCTTTTCTCTACAGGCATCATGATCCTCAGGAGAAATGAACTCCTGACCTTTTTCTCTGCTTATTAAAGGAACATCTTTATTACTGGCTGTAATATCAGATACTAAAGTGAGGATATAAATTCTTAACAAAGAGATAATATCAGGTCTTTTATTCACAGAAGGCTAGATAAAGTTGAGGGTGACATTAGTTGCACACTGGAGTAAGTCTGAAGATCTTTTACAGGAAAAAAAATGTACTTTTACTCCCTCACCTCTTGCAGGTAACTGAGCCATGCATGCACCTGTATTATGGCAGCTGGATATTGCTGGTGGCTTTTAATTGGCATACCTACACTTCATTAGCTAATATGTCTCCGACTTCTTTGAAAGTCCAGGTAAATATATTACTAAAATTAGAACTTCACTGTATTAATTATTTAATGGTGATGGAATAGCTTTTTGAAAAAGTATGGGTTTTATGTTTGAGAAACAATCAGAAAAGATGCTTTCTTCTTCTTCAAATTTTACTTGGTTTCTAAAAATCTAGTAGGATTACATGGATGCCAAATATTATAAAAGAATATTTAAAATTAGATATGAAAATTGAAACAAAGCCAATGTTTCAGCTGTTGCTAAGCACGATTTATTCTTTAAAGCTAATATTTCTCTTTGAAAGGGCAGTTTTCAAAACAATTTGATCCTGTTGGGAAAAACTATGACAATTCGACAAGAAAACAGGCCACACACCTGCTAATTGCATAGACCATTGCTACCCCGAAAATCAATCTTTTGTATAAATATTATTCGCATTCAAAAAGTGACATAATTTTTAAATGAATGAGCGATTCTCCGATAGACACCTCCGTGATACATTGGACTTGCTGGATTATAAGACCTTTGAAGTTTTAGAGGCAGAGATCAATAACAAAGATAAGGTTCTGACTTCTCTACATGGAAACTTTTACTTACTAAACCAGGGAGTTTGTATGCCTATGCTAGTGCCAGTGGAGAAATGAAAGACAACATCCAGAGGTTTTTGAAATTTCTGACTGGATAACATTTAAATGAATGTATGTGAAAGTACAGGCACATTGCTTATGCGGAAATGCAGATGGCTGCATGCGTTCATAAAATCAAGAATCAACTATGTCAGTCTAAAAACCACTGTCCTGGGTTCAGCAGTAGCAGTTATTTTTCTTTTTCTTAGTAGCTGGTGCAGTGCTGTGTTTCTGACTTTCGGCCTGGGAACAGCGCTGATAACACCGATGTTTTTAGTTGTTGCTAAGTAATGTTTACTCTGACCAAGGGCCGGACATCGTGGCACCTGCCTATAGTCCCAGCTACTCAGGATGCTGATCCCACTGGATCCCAGCCTGTAGCTGGAACTACAGAGGCGTGCCACGATGCCTGGCCCTTGGTCAGAGTAAACATTACTTAGCAACTAAAAACATTGGTGTTATCAGTGCTGTTCCCAGGCCGAAAGTCAGAAACACAGCACTGCACCAGCTACTAAGAAAGAGAAAATGACTGCTACTGCTGAATCCAGGACAACCACAAAAGCCTTAAATCTATTATTGTCATTGCTTCTTTCCTTGGTATCTACAGCTATAGGAACCAAACATCCTTTCCATTCTGCCACAAATTTTTCCAGATTATTTTTCTTCTATTTCAGTGATTTATCTTTTTTCCCCAAAAAAAATAATTTAATTGAAAAGTACTATAAAAGGAAATTTTTCAACTTATTTCTCAATGTAATGAAAAAATTCTGCCACTCACAAAATATTTAGGATATTGTACTACGATTCTCTGTGAGGATGTATTTTGCACTTTGGAAAAGCTGCCCTATTTAATTTTTTCTCTCCATAATGGTAGATTTCTCCAACAAGATGATTAAAAGACAACTACTGAAGTTACAGATCCAGCAGTCTACTCATGCAAATCATAAATATAACCAAAGGACTGGGACTCCAAATCACTTCAGTTCTCAAATACAGCACTGTAGTTTAGACTTCCTTGGTACAGTTTCAGAACTCATCATTTTAGGGTAACCTAGATAATGTGGTTAGATCAATCACATGTCCTGTTTGAGGCAGGTTTCCATGCTAATCTTCATGGTTACCAGATACTCTTTTAGATGCACAGAAGCCCAAGCTGGTGGGTGTCTGGTAAGTAGTTACTAGACACCCACAGATAAACTGGAGATGAGCACTTGATTTGTTTGAAATATTGGACTTCCTGCGCCTGTGCAGAGAAATTCTACATCACAGCCGCTCTGAGTCTGACATTAAAGGCTTGGCATATGCAAGGTGTTGGATATTTTTTAATCTGTTTGACACTTGTCCTACTTCTTCATATTTTAAATATGACAAACATAGTTGAATGAAAGGCCCTATCAGAAAGAATTTTCCATGGAGTGTTTTTCTAGTTGTTTTACTCAAAACTCATCCATAAATTGTTACCTATACAAACACACTCTGTCATTTTCAGGTGTGATAAGCTGAAATTCCATATCTGCTTCCATATTTGGCCCTTTTCTTATTACACATTTTTTTCTGGCATAATTTGGCTTTAAATTCCTTGTCTCCCAAAAGTATCCATACTTCACAACATAATTTCTTACTCTGTAAATATTAGTGACATTAGTGCTTTCACAGTTCCTCACCCATTCATGAGCACAACTCAAAAGCATGCCTTGGGTCACTAGTTATTTTATTGCTTTTGCAATGGTGTCAATGTGGGATTCAACTGTGTCACCATGATCCTGTTCACTGTGAGTCTGACAGGGTCTTTTTGTTTTTCTTTAGTAGTTGTGCCTTTATATCTTGCTCTCACCTTGGTCTGTGTGAATATTTCTTCAGATAGCTGTAATCTGCAGCTGTATAAACTACATGTGGGATGAGCAGCAAGCTTTACAAACACTATGCTATACTCTTCCATGAATAATGCCATTGTGCTCTGAAAATGTCACAGCCTGAGTGGCAGGTACTGTATATTTATCTTTCTCATTTAAAAAAAAAAAAAAAGCAACAGTCTAATATTGTAATAGTTGTCTTTGCATCATTTAAAAAACATGGAAAAGGAAAAAAAAGGATTTATCACGGTACCAAAGAAAGGTTAAAAAAAAACCAAAACAAAAGACAAGAAAGAACTCTTAAATAATAAACAAATTACTGTAAATGTCTTATCAGCAATTTAGGTGCTTGCAAATCTTTCTCTTCAAGCACTAGATAAATGAAGTATCTCTTGAGTAGGTATAGATGGTTTGTTCTACCTTTTAATCAAGACAATGATCCATTAATAATAGACAATGTTTAGCAATTGAAGAAATCTAACTAGGATCAGCTAGTCACACTTTATAGTAAATTTTAAATTGGATTATAAATTGCAAAGGTAGATTATTGCCTAGACATATGAAGTGACATATATAGGACGAGAAGACACACTGTTTTGTTTTCTCTCTGAAAAGGCTTTTAACTCCATTTAAAAAAATGAAAAAAAAAAAAAAATCTTCTTTTTACACTACTTAGAATTTAGTATAAGTATTTTATGAAGCTGTAATGTGATCCACAGACATGAACTTCAAATACTGCTAGAACTATTAACATCAAGTGATGCCACAAAGATTTGAAGGTTTCAAACCAAGATTGGAGCAATACTTCCCTTTGTAAGATCTGTTCCTTTCTGTACATAAGTTTAACTCAACAAACCCAGGCTATTGCAGATACACAATTCCCACTCCCTGAGCTGGCATAAATCTCTGTGGTTCAACTGAGATCAGTACATCCACAACAGTACAATCAGTGTTTTACAATGCATTAATTGAAATCCCTACTTCAAACTCTACAGACTAGGTAACAGTGCTAGAGAAAGTAGTTACTTGGGAGTTAATGATGTGGTTAAGGAAGTAAGACAGGAAGCCTGAAAAACTTCAGACAGGATATGAAAGAAAAGCACAGATTATGTGTATGTCCTGGGTTCAGCAGTAGCAGTCATTTTTTCTCTTTCTTAGTAGCTAGTGCAGTGCTGTGTTTTTGACTTTTGGTCTGGAACAGTGCTGATAACACCGATGTTTTTAGCTACTGCTTAGAATGTTTAGACTGACCAAGGACTTCCTGAGTCTCATGCTCTGCCAGGGAGGAGGGGAGGCCGGGAGGAAGCAGACAGGACACCTGACCCAAACTAGCCGAAGAGGTATTCCATACCACAGCACGTCATGCCCAGAATGTAAATTGGGAGTTACTCAGAAGGGCAAGATTCTGCTGAGTTGGGGCTGGGTATCAGTCAGTGGTGAGCGATTGTATTCTCTTCCCTTGTTATTTCCGTTACCATTATTATTATTGGTGGTAGCAGCAATGGCTTGTGTTATGCCTTAGTTACTGGACTGCTCTTATCTCAACCTGAGGGAGTTGTATTCTTCTTTATTCTCCTCCCCATCCCTCTGGGAGCTGAGGGAGGAAGGGGGGGAGTGAGAGAGTGGGCTGCATGGCAGGGCTTAAACCATGACAGTGTATATGAATGATTGTTATATGTAGATCACAAATGTATTTTACAGTTAAAGACAGGAGACCAGAACCTCACAGCCCACAATAAAAGAGACAGTGTGAATAGACAGAATGCAGGGGACACAGGAATGAATAGAGGAGCATTAGGAAATTAGATAAAATGCAGTAAATAACAGTATGTTTTTCATCAGTCACAGTCGCAAAGTGTTTAATGTGTTTGTCTTTCTTTTGTTGTTGTTTTTGGGGGTGTTTTTAGACATTACATGGAACTACCCTTGGGCTATCCAATAAATATTTATTTAGACAGGTTTTGACTTAGATATTGTCTTTTGAATTTATATGGAAATGACAGGGATTTTTTTTTGTTTGAATTGCAGTCTTTCCTTTTTTATGCTGATATACCTATCACTTTTATTTCCAAGGTTTTCTGTGTATCCAGATTAAATAGAACTCCATATGGAAATCTGACCAGAAGCTAACTCCCTTTTATACATTGGAGCTTTAAGTCTTGGCCAAACTTTCCCTTTAAATTGCCTAATAAGATTTAATTCCAGATATGCAATTTTTTGTATTTGTAAATCTAGTTATGTTCTTTGGGTAATTAGACAGCCCTTTGAATAATTCACCAAATTATCTAATAAATTCTGTCAAAGTGATATCCTTCCAGTCGTTTTTCTGTCGCTAAACTGTAGAATAAATTTAGCTGGAATAACCTTGCCATGGATTTTACTGTAGGCATTTGAATCTATATTATATGTTACCTCAGTTTGCTTTCACAGCTTTTTCTGGCAAGATTCCAACTCTACCCCTATGTAGGAAACCCTCTCTAAACAAACATAAAGACACTTCTTTCCCCATGTCTAATTAACATGTCATCAATTGCCTAGAAAGAAAAATTTCATAATCACTTCAAAAAAAATAATACAATGAGCAATAGAATGTTAATATCTAGTATTTCAGTGGCCTTCCACCCTTGACACACCTTCTTGGTACTGTACAAATGCAATCTAAAAAATGATCCCTCCACTAAAACACTAGAAACGTTTCTAAATAGCTTTTGTAGAAAGCATTTAGAGTAATTTGTGACAGCATCTTCTGTAGCAAAAAAGTGAATTTACATGTTTAATTTTGGGGTCAAAAAGAAAAAAAAATAAATATTACATTTGTAGAAGAATAATAACACTTGAAACAATACTCTCAGCAGAAATCTACTATTGAGTAAGCATTTATTACAAATGTCAGATCATCTGAATTCTTAGACAATTAAAATTTCACCCCACATTTTCAATTTTTGTGTAAACTGTTGTCTGTACAGCAGATGCTGGAATTCATGATTTGGCAGAGACATGTAGGATATACATATTACTAAATAATACTTCTGACCATTTACTATATTAAGCCCTACTCACTCCTTGTAAATAGTCGGAAGCGCTTTACATGCTATTAATCTTTTTCAGAAATCTTAGCCATGACTGTATTTCTTCAGTACTGCAAAGGCATATAGCGAAAGCAAGAGCATTGGGCTTCTTGATATATAGCAGTCATCATTCATGTTATAAATGTAGCTGAGATACAGAACCAGGTCTCTTGCAAGACATCTGTATTTTAAGGAAACCGTGTCAGTTAGTCATAAGATCACACACTTTCCATACTATTGACAAACTTGAGAACAGCACCTTTTCTTTATTTCTTCAGATTGTGTGCACAAGCTCTCTAGCTACCTTGTATTTTACAGAAACATCCCACAGAAAATGAAAGTGTGGAAATGGAAATAGAAATGCTGTGGAAGTTGAAGTGCAAGCAGACCAGGTCATTGCAGAGAAATGGTGAAAAAGAAAAGAGCAGGGATATTTCTATCATAACCTATGTGTCTAAAGCTCTTCTAGGGTTAAATGTCTCCATAGCATTCATCGTACATACATCTTTTCTACTGTCACTACCTACTCATGTCTTCAAACTGTAGGTGTCTTCATTTAGCTAACAATTGCAGAATGCGTGCAGCACACACACACAATCCTGACAATTCAGGCTGCTAAAATACATCTATGTCTCATCATGAAACAGTTTCCACTCTCCAGATGTCTAACTCCCCCTTTTATCAAAGACCTTACTTGTCGTTTGTATCCAGACTCATACTAAGTTATTTCTTATTTTGAAAGTAAGGTTCATAAATCAGCAAAGCCACTCTTAGTGACTAACCACCACTTAAAGGCGCCTTAAGCAAAATCTTTAACCACTTCATCTTCGTGGACTACATGAGTAGAGAAAACCAGGAGGTACTGTGAAAGCAGTTTTTTTGTGATGGGAGATTTCTACCTGGTTTCCTGGGTCTCTTGCATTCCTGTTGCACTGTGTTTGTTTTCTCTCTTCCCTCCTTCCATGCTCCTTTTTTATTCTAGACCAAATTCAATTTAGTTTGGTGCCCAAGAAAATCTACCTGGTAGCATACATCTGTATGTACATCTTTAGGAAAATAACATTAAGATTTGAAGCTAATTATATATACTGAGAATAATAATCTTTTTCGCTACGCAGGAACATGTAAGGAAGCAACTGATGTCTTTCTTCTTACATGTGTTCTAGAACAATGGTGTCTGTGGAAGAAATGGTCTCTCTGAGTCCAAGACTTTGGCTGCATTTTTCATAATAAATAATACTGAGCCTTAATGCTGGCATGAGATTTTGTCTTTGTGTGCTTTTCTCTTTTCCAGAAGGAAGTAATAACAGATTCTCATTAATGATTAGCGGCAATGTCTAGCCCGGCACTGTGAAAAGCCAGGCATATTCAAGTCCTCTGTTTTTTGTCTCAGTTACAAGTCTGTGTGCTCTGATTCACTGAAGAATTTTAATTCCAATGGGGCTATTCCTGTTTGAAGATATTTTCTTCCTGCCTTTCTTGATCCATGCAGTTTTTTCTAGATTAATTTCATTATTCATCTTCTCTTCCACAATTTAAGGAAGTTAATTACAAATGAAAGCAAAAAGCTGAGAAACAGCAGTAGAAAAGAGTTCCAGCCAGCAACACACCTCACAAACCCTTTTATCTCTTCATGTTCTCTTTGTACTTCTGTAATGTGTCTTTCTTATGACTTTTTCATTGCAGGCACTGCTTCTTGCAGGTCATTCAGCTGTCCTGTAGCTGATTTCTAAGTTCAGTAATGAAAATATCTACAGGATACTAATTTTTGCTATAGAGAGGTTGCAATGTGTATGAATTGTGCATCATTGCCTTGATTGGTGCACAGCTGTGTAGATGGCTTGTTGCCATTTGGAGTCCAATTAGCCTACAGAGCTGGTAACTACAGGTATGAAACCAGATTGATAAATTTCATTTTCTTTACTGGGGAGATTTTATTTATTATTTTCAGACTTGTCAGAACTGTCTAATTTTCAATAATAAAACTTTTTGTGTTTTCCCTTTTAAAAAATAACTCAATTGTAAATAGAAGCACAATGTGGATGAAACAGGCAGATATATCATGAATTTAATTAAAAAAATAAATTCTTTAAAGAAGGTAAGGGCTAAAGGTGTCTTAAGAACAAAACACCAAATTGATACACTGCTTAGGTTTTTGAGATGGATCCAGGATTTACTGAAAGGTAATACCAGTCTCTAGAACCTCTAGCTGTATATACATCCATAGATATCATTTATATCTAACCCCTAAATCATAATAATTAATAATAATCAAGACAATAGGGAATCTACCCAAGGGCTCTGCAATGCATGCTGAAACTTTATCAGTTGCAGCAACTTGATGTGCACTGTATCTTAAATATATAAAGTTATTAACTGATATCAGGAGAATAGGCTTATCATTTCATTGGGCAAATTCTGAAGGACACACTTGGAACTTGTTGGGTCCTCTCAGGAATGCTTTGGAGGTAGAAAGCAAGTAATTAAACCTCATTATTTCTTGTTTAATATAGTCTTTTACGAAGCAAAACATTTCCCTCCCTTCTTGTTCAATAGTTTTCATGTCAAAGCTAGTTACTTATCCAAAATATTCACACAAAATCTTTGGTCGTCATACATTCTAGATGATAAATTAGGCTGGGAGTTTTTATCTTTCCATGGCTGCAGTAAAAATGTTGCAAAAAAAATGACAAACATATGTGGGACACATATTGTAAAGTAGTAGTGGGTATTTCTGTAAAAATCAGTCCCTGCAATGAAAAGTATTGCTTGGGTGAAAAACTGCATATTTTTAAATACTTCAACAGGATTTTTCTCACACTTAAGCTCTGTTACAGCAATTTACTCATATAGTTCCTAGAGAGAGGAAGTAATAAAGGCTTTGAAAGGTGTTTACTAAACATTCCTTTGCAACAGGAATGATTTATGGCTTGTTCATGCATCATTGTGAGGAGGCAGCTGTGTCAGCTGAACAGGTTATCATCTCACCCACTGCCAGCTGCTTGTTACTACCTCCTGCCAGAGGTTACCATGCCCTCAGATCTGCCTGGGCTCTGCTGCTCTTGTTCTTCCCTACCCCACTGCAGTCAGAATAAGATAGCTGCAGTTCACTCTTTAAGCTGCCTATTGTAGCCCATATGGCAGGCTTTTAGTTTGGAAAACGCTGTGCAGTGTGACTTGAATGAAATTGCTACTGGGCTTAGACTGTGAGGAGGTGCTTCACAGTACTAGTCAGTTGGGATGAGCAAATGAAACCTGTTCACATAAGACCCTAGGGGTCCTTTTGAGCTTGATTTTCTACAATCATGTCATTCTAAGATTCAATGAAACAGAAAAGGCTTTGAGAGTTAGGTTGATAAATACAGTGTGCAAAGAAATACTGCTGATGACTTTAAGGAAATAATTATTAGCATTGTATTAAATGAATTCTGTCAATTTTTCTTTCTTGAGAATAACCTGAAAATAAACCAGGATTTTCTACAATGATTGAAAATTTCTGTAAATAATCATGTACCTTTTTCAAACTTCACTGTTGCAGGTAGTATGCAAGTGGGTATGTTCATGAATATGTACTGTGTTTACATGTAGATTACCACAATTCTGTGCAATAATGTTACTGTTTATCTGTACTTTGAAAAAGTGTAAAAGCACAATGACAGTAAACATAAAAATGTGCTCAAATGCTCAATATGTATCTGAAAATAATGAAACATCCTAACTGCTAGAAAACCAGAGTTTTTTATAAGAAAGGGATGTGAGTTTTTTCTCCTTTTCATTTATATGTAGCATTCTGAACTATTCATATTGTGTGTTTAAAATTCATATACAATCTTTTTTTTTTAAATATAAAAATGAACAAACTAAGCTAGGAAACAGTAAGGCTTGATTCACTGGAATGAATTTATTAATATTAATTGCGACAGTCCATTAATTTGGAATGTGAAACTGAAAATTAATCTACATAATTTTCAGATGACAGCAGAAAATTTTGCAAGTACTCTGAGTAATGGTATTAGAATTCAAACTGATTCTGATAAATGGAGAAATGATCCAAAATCAACCAAAAGAACTTCAATTAAGAGCAGTACAAAGAAGTACAGCCAGGAAAATCAGATGCATAAATACCAAGCAAAGAATAACTTAGGGAGTCAGAGTGTTGCAGATAAAGACATGGACATTAGAGTGAAGAAGGATAAAGCGCAGAACACCAGTGTAGATGGGACAAGCATCTACCTGGAATGCATTAGGAGGATAAAGGACATGAAAATAAAACATCCTGCTCTGCCCAGTAGTGTGGAGACCTCAGTCAGAGCATTGCAGCCCTGTATGGCAGAGGCTATTCTGAAATATTTCATTCTCAACGCACAGAAGCTTATGTAGGGTTTGTAAAATAAGCTCTTGCTCAGTTGTCTTTTATAAGAGATTATCTCTTTTCAATTCCACTGTACAGGAAGAGTAGGCAAATTAACAAGTTTGTTTATTTATTCTGAATTTGCGATTAAGAAGGCTTGAAAACAAAAATAAAAAACTAAAATAATTGCTTAATCTGTAGAATAAAAGACTGAAGGAAAACATAAAAATGTTGTTTAAATATTTAAGAAGCTATTATAAAAAAAATACTGTATTCTCTGCTCAATAAAACAAGAAAATAATCATGGGGGATTTCTTATAAAAAAAAATAAAATTAGGATATAAAATCCTTTTACCTAAAAGGGCAAAGAAGTATGGAAATAGACTAATTAGAGAGGTTAAAGAATTTCCTTTATGGTTTTGATTGCATAATGAAAAGTAACTACCTTAGACAATCCTAAACCGCCTTTGAACAGAAGTTAGGCTAGATGATCTTTTGAATTTCTTCCTCAACTTCTATTTATTTATTTATGTCTCTATTTATTTATTAAATACACTAATCTGGTACAAAAGAGTGAGATTCAAATAAAGATTCCTGTAGGGCCACAAAGATTACCAAAATTTCAATGAACTTGCATGACTACTACTTCAGAATTGCCCTGGGTGTACGTTAGACAATTAGAACTACTTTAGCCTCAGAAACAAAAATTATAAGTGAGGCTCTCAAGTGGAACCTTTAGTGATTTTTGGCTTGAGTGGTGTCTAGAAGAGAAAAGAAAATGAAATAAAAAGAAAAGAAAAGGTAGGCAAATTCTTTAGGAATTAAACGCAAAAGTAACAGGTAGAATCCTAACATAGTTAAAGTCTATGTGTGCTGCAGAAATGCTTATAAAATGGATGTATTAGTTACAATGTAAGTGTCTGTTAAATAAATCCAGCAGAGAGTCCAAAGGAATGCCAAAATAATGTACGTATTTCATGAAAGCCATGATATATGTATTATGTACTATAATATAATGCTCCGGAATGATAACAGAAACCATAACAGTGTCAGGGCAACAAAACCGCTAGGCCTTCCATGCTTGCTGTAAACAAGTCTTTGACTCAAACATAAAAGTAATCCAGATGCTGCTGCAAAATGCATGCTGTTAAATTAATTTCTTGCAGAGTTTATGCTTTGCACAGACATAGTGTGTGGGTCTCTAGCTATCTGTCAGCAACATCATGTGAGTAGTACAGGAAGTATTTTTCATTCAGTATGTTTAAAAAACCCCAATTCAAGTCTTACGGCTAAAGAGTCAATACAGTGGGTTTATTAGGAAGTAGGAGTAAAATAAGAAAATAAAAGGGAATCTTTCCAATGTCTTTTTTTTTTCCCTCAGTTCCTTTTTTTTCCGTTACTACCGCACAATATGCAATGGGCACAGAATTTCTAAAGGCTATATTTATTCTTGAAGTTATTAGGCTCCAATTACTGTTTGCATGGTTGTATGTATGGCTTCATACAACTGCTTCAGAAAATGTTGATTTTTCTTTCCCCTTGCAGAATTGCTTTTTTGTTGTTTGGCATTAAAAGTTAATATTGGCGTATCTAAATGAAGTGTAAAATTTTCTGGAGCAAAAAGCTTACAAAGCCAGAGGAGGACAGAATACAAAACTTCTAGAAAGATGACTGGAGGAGAAAACGCTGTGCAAGGCTCCAAAACTGAGGGGTTTGTCTTTCTACAAAATTCCCATCCCATTCTGCTATTCAGCTGCAGGTTTATACCACATGAGCTGGTAGAAAACATACTTGTGAAGGGCTTGGTGATGAACACATATATATTCCATTCATCCCAAGGTGCATCAGTTATCAGTAATGTTAAAAACAATGGTTAGAGTCTAAATGTCTGATAGACTTCTTTCATAAGAGATTTTAAAACTCAGCTGTACAAATTTGCTTCAGACTGATACTTAGCACAAAAATTCAAAGCTCCACTTTTTGTCTTCTACACAATGGCCAGAAAACAGAGTGGATTTGACCAGTTAATTTAACTGAACCCATCTGCTGGGACTTCTCACATGTGATTAGCTCCAACACCAAAAAAGAGATGTACTCCTGTGGGTGAAGCATCCCAGATCAGCTGGAAGCATTCAGACGTTATACAGCTGTATTTTTCTTTTTGGACAGAAGTAAAATTTGAAGTTTTTTGGCATGAGCTGTATTTTAGGTAGGGGGATTACATGTCCTAGATTTTTTTTTTTTATTTTCATTTTCTTCAGACTAAGAATGACATCTCCAGTTACTCAGAAACTGGTTAGGTATAATTACATTTAGTATTTAGAAAATAAATATCAAAACTGAAATGAAATCATTCAGATTGATTAATAAGTCTGGGTGTCTCTAGTTGTTGAATCAAGTTTGCTACGTGTAATGCTACCTTTTTTAGACACCTTTTTAACAGCTGCTAGATTTCAAAAACTAGGATTGCATCTCTTCCTAAGATAATGGTACCTAGATAAGAAATTATTTTTATATTTGCCTTCCTCTTAGTCCCTGTAATTAATAAGAGTAAGATCATATCTTTTTCTGAGGAAAAAGAACAATAGAGTCAGGGTCTGGTTTTAGTTTTTCAAGGAAAAAAAAGAAATGCATTCTTTTTTTCTTCTGAAATACATAGCTTAACGAACCAGAAACACAGCAGTAACACAGCAGTAACTCTAGTAAACAAAACACCTGTCATCTGCTTATACTCATCAGAATTATCTGTATTTAGATAAAACTCTGTCTTTTGTGTCTTTTAGAATTTTATAGTCAGATTACTAAACTGAACTGGTCACTCTGTGAAAGAGTTGGTTTTTTTTTCTCTCAATGAGGACCTAATTTGAGTCAATGCAACACTGAAGACTTATGCTATCTGAGAAGCAAACTCATTATCTCTTGATGACTAAAAATCCCAAATGAGATTTTTAGGGGGCTGAGGGAAGCCTAAAAATGATAATTACTTAAGCTATTAATGAAAACCATCCAACTCCAGGATAGATTATGTTAGCATATAGCAGATCTAACACTAAAATACAGCTTCTAGATGAAAAATTGGAAAATTAACATAAGCAGGGCAACTTACTGCTAGCTGTAAATGAGGGAAAAGTCCTACAAGGATTCCACACTTCCACATACCGACTTGCAATATTTATTGATCCATAAATACTGTTATGTTTAAATCAAAAAACATCATCTGCCTTTCCTTGCATGTTTGCCTGTGATAGCAGAGCTTATTGCATATTTCTGTATTGTTTCTTTATCTTTTCCTTCATCTATTCCCTGTAGCCAAATATTTTTCATGATGGGATCTCAGAACCTCAGAATCTTTCCAGAAACAGGTTTATCACTATCTGCAATTTTAATGAAATCACAGTATCTTACTTCTTAAAACTGATATCTTTGATAATTGGAAAAGTTATGAATAAATACAGTGGTAGCTGGTACCTGTATCAGCAGAGTGATGTGGATCAGATGACTAGGTATATATAAACAAAGACATATGTCTTTGTATCCACTAATAAAATGATAATATTAATTACAATAAAGAATATAAATATAAATAGTATTGAAAATCTTTATTCACAGAATTCTGTGGAATGAGCTTGCACTGGTATCTATTTAGTTCCTCAGTATCAGAAGCCTGAAATCTGTATAGAAGTATGAAAAAATCAAGACCAAAATATTCATTAACTTTCAATCATAGCAAAACCTACAGATGTCACTGACTAAGCCACTGAACACCAGACATATTTAATAATTGCAGAGTCCACATTTCTCAACTGAAGCTTGCTAACAGTGGGTGAAAAAGATGCACAGCAGAAAGGATTTTTACTATGTTATTCTGACAAAATTTCATGTACCATGTTTTTGATGGTGTACCATGCTACCAACAACTCCATGCTGTCTTTGTGATGCTCTTCAAGGATTTGTAACCAGTACAAACAAAATCTTTGCCGCTCCATTTGTTACAGAAGTTGTTCTATGAAGGAAAATAACATGACCCTAAAGGGAAGTCAACACAGTAAGTGTGAAGCACCTGTGTATGGTATATTTGGTTTATTCTTCATCTTAGAGTCCCACTAGATACATAGACAGCATCTTGAAAACATCCGTTTCAGTTCCTTAAAGGAAAAGTGTAAGCAATGAATCCATAGTATTCTGAACCAAAGCCAGCTGTATTTTATAACACATTGGAGCACTTCAAAGCATGGAAGATGATTAACAGCATGTTAGGTAATGATGTAAGTGCCATAAATTAGTTTACATTCTCCAATGTAAATACTCAGTGGGACTGATGTCTGAACAAAGAAACCAAGATTACAAATGAGTATTTGGACCAAGACCAGTGTTCCAGTTACTTGTTTTGGTTTGTTTTGTTTTGATGAGTTAGTCCAGAATGAATCTTTGCATATATATATATATATATATAAAATATGTAATGCAAAAATGTTTGGATTATTTTTTTTTTCTAATCCAGGTCACTCACTCTCCTTGTAAATTTCTTTTTCTTTTCTGCAGAGGAATAAAATTTATAATTATTTTTACCATTTTCTAAGTACAAGCCTTGAAATCTAAGCTTGTTTAAATTTTACTAGGTTTTTTTGCTAGGACTCTTCACTAGGAACGGTAGTGATAAGACAGGGGGTAATGGGTTCAAACTTAAACAGGAGAAGTTCAGATTAGATATAAGGAAGAAGTTTTTCACTGTGAAGGTGATGAGGCACTGGAACAGGTTGACCAAAGAGTGGTAAATGCTCTATCCCTGTCAGTGTTCAAGGCCAGGTTGGACAGGGCCTTGGAAGACAAGGTCTAGTATGAGGTATCCCTGACCATGGCTTGGAACTAGATGTTCTCAAGGTCCTTTCAAACCCTAACTATTCTGTGATTCTATCATGCCTTATGATTTGGGAAACTGGAAATGAAAATCTAGGATATATAAATGTTTTCTCTTAACATATGTTAATAAGTAATGAATGAAGTCAAAACATAAGAAAAAAGATTCTTTAAATAGTGCATGGTTAAGCTACTGTCCGTATTGAAATTAACGATTTTAATAAGAATTAGATATTGCAAGGGATAATGAGAACATTCTCAAAAAATAACATATAATAAAAAACATTAAAAATGTATACTCACAGTTCGGTTCATAATTCAAATACTATTTAATAGGTATTAGGAGGAAAATTCCATAAGTGTTCACTTTGAGGTTTCTGGAATGTTTTTTTTTTCAGATGAGTAAGAATAGAGAACTGTTTGATACTCCATTCATGGCTAGAGGTATTTCTGGTGTGAAACACTGGTGTTATTTCCTCTTCAGATTTAATCTTTTAAACCTATGCCTCAAAGGGTTTTTATGTAATGACAGGGTACATAAAGAAAATTCTTGCAGACTTACTAACATAGTACCAGTGTTAGTAAAATTAGTTAGTAAAATTCCCTAGTTATGATGCTGGCCGATGAATTAATTCTTTAGTGTCTGTATTGCATGTCTTCTCAGTTTGTTAGCCTGCAGATTCTTGTGACTTGAGCATGTTTTTCAGGAGTAGGAATAAGGGTCACAAGCCTTTTTCAATCTTGTTCATGAAAACTACTGGAAAGGAATAGCTTTTTTCTGAGCAGTTCTTAGAGATATCTCTATGAAAGGTCTCCAACTAATCTGTGTCACCATGTCCCAGAATTTAATGCTAAAATCCTAAATTCCAGGTTTAAACATAACATTCATGAAGGAAGGTTATTCTGCTCTGTCAAAGGTTATATAAACCTACTACTTGCCCTACTCTAATGATCCAATATTCTAATATCTAAATGATCTGCCTCCAGAAATACAAAAACTAATTCTAGTTCCGTCAAATCCTGATCCTAACCCTGGAACTGTGAATTCTTTTACACGTAGCAAGATCATAAAATATTGATTATAAGCTATATAAATAATTTCAGTGACTCAAACAAACATTAAAAAATAAAGGTTATAACTATCTGCAAAAACAAACGATAGCCTCAGGTATAGATATTTTCAGGTTCATAATGACACTGGCATTTTTTTCTGAACTTGCTGGAATAATTTTTTTATTTAAATATACATGTCTTCATTGAAATATGTTGTTTTAGCAAAAATGATCTCTGGTGCTATTTCATGTCTTTCACTCTGTTCTCTACATATAGAACAACTTTATTCATGAAGTTGTTTAAGAAAAAATATTTTAAAAAATGAGGCAATTCTCCTTAGCATACATTTCCATTCTTTCTTTCAAACACACAAAATATTCGCATATTGTGTTTAATTTCACCAGAAATGTAAGAATAGATTAAGTAAAGGTCATTCGATAAAAATATGACATTCATACTAATAGAACAAGAGAACTATGACAGCGGAGAAAAAACAGCATTACAATGTGAACAACCCAAATGCGCGATAAAAAAACATATTCATGTGATGGAAGTCCAGCTGGCACATGAGCACAGCAGTTGAATAGGTCAACAATGACAAAAATCACTTAGAAAAATATAAGCCTGTCCACATATACAAACCTGAAAACTGTCAACATAGTAAAAGTACTTCTGGCCAAGCTGAGCTATCAATAAACCCCATTTGCAAACTGGATAAGAAAACAGTTATTCCAGCTTTCAGCTTTAGTCATCTTCATGAAGGTGGTTCAGAAGTATATTCAGGCCCCTTTGCTGAGAATCCCTCACCAGGTCAATCCAGAAATTTGATTTCATCAGCTGCTCAGCAGTCCCACATAGGAAAAGGAGGAGATTTTCAGGAAAATAAAGTTCCCAGGAATGGCTATGTAAACACATTAAAATAATCCAAAAAATCACATAGATGCGAATAGGAAACCACTTATTCAAAGTAACTGGAGAAATCCAATAGCGTGTTGTTAACAAACATAGTAGGTGACTTACTGTACACTTCTTGGTGTTTCCAATTGCCATTATTTCTCATGTGTTTTAATCAAAGAATAAACCTATCTATCTTTCTTCTTCACTCTCTTCCACATCTGTTCCACCATACTTTTTTTTTCTATTTTCTGGTGTACAAATTAGGGTTGGGTTTTGTTTGTTTGTTTGTTTTGTGGGTTGGTTTTTTTTTTCAGTCAGAAAATTCTGATTTTGTTAGCACTTTCTGAATTAAACTCTCTGTTCTTGTCCTTCTGGTAGAATATAAAGATGTCATCCTTAAAAAAGTAGAAGAAATTAATAAAGATTAATATTCAGACTATTATTTCCTAATAACCTGTTGCACTGTCGTAAGTGGAAAGCTCTATCTATGACAGTGAAAGAAAGAGAAGATATTAATAAAACCGAAGAATAAAAACTAAGACTTAGTGTGCTGCCTGGCATATATTTTTTCAGCAATGAAGAGAAAATAAACAGCATGAAGCTTAAACATGGGAAAAAGAATAATTGATAAGTAGAATTTTTTTTCAATGATTCCCTTTTTTACTTTTATGGAAGGTTTTTATTTATATCCACTTATAACAAAAGTGTTCTTTGGTTATAAGAAGGAACATAGCTGGTAAAATCATCCCTTCTAATTGAGTTTGCATAGCCTCCATCACAAATTAACTCTTCTAATTTTGATTTTTCTCTTCCCCATAGTCAGGAAATATCATGACATGAAATTTCCTTTTACATAGCTTTTACTTACTTTTTATTTCAGTGTCATAAATACATGATAATACAGTATTACAAAGACTGCGAATTTTAATGCTATCGCATCTGGGGGATAATTCACATTTGTGACATTAGCTGCCATGGAAAGTCTGTTCTTTTCCTGGCTTTAGGAGACTTACTTTATGAGTGCTTTCTGATGTTTCCGTTTATACAGTACTTTTACAACTGTTGCAAATAGACACAAATGCCATAAATTACAGCAAAAATCATCCCCAGTTCCCTCCAGGCTTAATATGAAGCAGTTACAGAAAGGGAAAATGTGTAAGTGTCACTAGAGAAGCTTGTTTACTGAATTCCACTTGTAGATTCAAGTTCAGATCTCAATTCATTAGAAAAATATGAAACTTCATGCGCCTCCTTCATATTTTATTAAACAAACAGAAGACAACTACACTTACGAAAAGAACCTCATTCTTTCATTTCAATCATAATTTTCTTGGGACACTTTGATACTACCAGAATTCCATGATACATGGGATTAAAAAAGAAATCTAATTTTTTTGGTCCACAATACCTGAAAATTCTTACTTTGAAGTATCACAATTTGTGATGGAGAAATGAACAGTACTCTTGAGGAACCGAGGCCTAGATCATATGCAGGAAGAAACACCTTTTGTATTGACTAAATGTACTTAATATGTTTATTTCCAGGTAAGTGTTTAAACATATAAACACTGGTTCATATATAGTTGAAGAAATAACTAGAGAATAATCAGTGAATGCTGCTGAATTGTATTATACTGAGGGAAATAGAGGGCAACGCATCAAAGGACATTAAAATACTGATCTCAGATGAGCGCTGCCCAGAAACTACCCAGAAAGCAAGAAGAGATGCCTTTGCAGAAGGATTCAACATTTCAAGTAATTCAATCGCAGTTCCTTTAAAACTAATAATAACTCATTGTTCATACAAATGTCCTAACAATGCATATTTTTACGATATGTTTGTAGCATGAATATTTTTCCAAAGTTCCTATATTAGCACAGTTTTTCTCCTTATGTTCTTCAATTACTTTTACAGTGTAATTGACAAAACAGCTCTTGGGAAATGCAAGTTTTTATTTCTAAGATAAAAAACCTTGTTGCTATCAAGCTGAGCTGAGCAGCCCAGCTGTGATCCATAGGGCAATTCCAAACCAGAAAGTGTTTCCTTTTTGTTGTTCCCATTTGAGGAACACAAAAGTCTTTAAGATACATTTTTCTGTTGCATGCTTTCTGCCCAAAGCTTTAGTATCCATTAGCACTAAGGTAGTAATACCTTCTGCCGGGTATTTGTCCAAAATTATTTAGTCTCAAGTCCTATTTCCAGACAGAGTTTTTACCACTTAAATCTTAAGCTTCCCATGCACTTTCATCTGAAATCTTTACTAGACATTAGATCACTGCAGCTGTGGGAAGGCAATTAGACATGAAATTATATTCATCTTGTCTCCTTGGTGATCTTACAAGTTTTCATATAATGAGCCCTACTACTCTCCCAAGAGACTCATGTGATCAAACAGATGAAATTGTCCACACTAGAAATCTGAATTTAAGGAGTGTTATATAACAGGATATGAATTTAAAAGTCATTGACGAACTGTCGTGGTTTAAGCTTAGTCGTAAATTAGAAAAAGCATGTAGCCTGCTTGTTTTCCCCCCACAACCTGTCCTTCCC
>WYDI02013589.1:0-15120 GCA_009867235.2 Psittacus erithacus
GAAAGTTAGAAACACAGTGCTGCACCAGCCACTAAGAAGCAGAAAAAATGACTGCTACTGCTGAACCCATGACACAGAGGCACATGAAAATACAGTGTTCATGTCAACCTGGTAAGATGATGCAGTACTATGGAGGAACAAGAAGAGAGAATAGGTATGTTCAGAAAGATACTACTCTGTTCTTGAGACCTCACTTGGAGCACTGTGTGCGCTCTGGTGTCATCAACATCAGGACATGGAGCTGCTGGAGCAAGTCCAGAGGAGGCCACTAGGGGGCTGGAGCACCTCCCAGACGAAGACCGGCTGAGAAAGTTGGGGCTGTTCAGCCTGACGAATAGGAGCCGCATCTCATAGCAGCCTTCCGGTATCTGAAGGGAGCCTACAAGGATGCTGGAGAGGGACTCCTCATCGGGGACTGTAGCAATAGAACAAGGGGTCATGGGTTCAAATTTAAACAGGGGAAGTTTAGGTCAGATAAAAGGAAGAAGTTCTTTACTGTGAGGGTGGTGAGACCCTGGAACAGGTTGCCCAAAGAAGTGGTAAATGCCGCAGTGTTCAAGGCCAGGTTGCATGGGACCTTGAGAAGCAAGGTTTAGTGTGAAGTGCCCCTGCCTGTGGCAGGGGTTTGGAACTGTATGATCTTAAGGTTCTCTCCAAACTGAACTGTTCTGTGATTGTGTTACTCGGGCTTGGAGAGCAAAATACATCCGGCCTGAATTGAGGATACTGTAACAGCATACAGTACCAGCAGGAATGGTGGAAAAGAGGAGAGCAGAAGTGACAAAAAGCTAAGAGCCAGAGAAACTGGAGTGATTCTGCACAGGAGCTTTTGGAGAAAATGATTAAAACTGGTCCTACATTAAAGAGTCAAATGAGGATGTATGTCAGAGTGAGATAGGGTAATATGATAGATCCAGAAATTAATTATTAAGAGGATGGGATTAAAGTCAAGGGTCTTAATTGTTCTAGTGGATATTCTCTATTACTGAATCCATTAGATGGTAAGAAATTGCAACCAGTTTGAGTACACAGAATTTAAACTAGCATTTTAGAGTAGACAGTGGAGGGTCAAGTTGCTCGTTACTGGTTCTGAAATGCTTCAGCCTGGCCAGATGTGACACTGGGGCCAGATCAGGGCTCAGCATGCTGCTCTCCATGCGCATCAGTCCGATAATGCTGAAGGGTCTGCAGCACTCGGTTTTGCTGGGAAAACTCCCCTGCCACGGGATAAGAGGCAGGAATGGGGTACCCCTGTGTGTTACAAACAGTGCTTTTGGCAATGCCCTCTTCTGCCTGGCTTTTCCCAGGTTGTACAGATGCTTGATTGGAGCTTACCAGAGTTCATCTGTGTTTGGTTTAAGTCTTGAATTTGTGTGTGTGCGTGTGTGTGTGTGTCAGTTAAAAGGACACCATTCTGTGATTCTGAAATAGGCTTGGTGTCCTACTGTCTTGTGTCGCTTATTTCATTTGTGAAGGTTTAGAAGTGCTTTGTGCATTCTTTTGTTTCCAAACAGCTTGATGTAAGAAGACTTTACCATTTTGTCCTAAAGTTTCAAATTTCAAACCCATAAAACTTTGAGACTTAACCTCTACAGAATGTCTGTTCTTTCACTTTTTGTTCTATGCATCCTATGCTTTTTTTTCTTCCTTTTTTTTTTTTTTTTTAAGAGAATGCTGTAGGAACTTACTCCTCTCTTTCTTACGGGATTTTCTTTAGAAAAGGCCTGAGCAATGGTCATCTAGTTCTTACAAAGTCTGAGAAAAATATATCCCAAAAATTTGAGAATGAAAGTAAATTTCTAGACCCTTTCTTTGCTTCTGCAAAGACAGCTCTCGCAGTGGTTGTAGTAGATGGCTCCCCTCATTATCTTCAGCCTCTGTGTGTGAGGGAATCTTTGAAGTATTCAGTGTTTCCATATGAGTTTGCTCCTGGGAGGTCGTTGTTGATGATAAGCTTCATAGGCATCTGCCGGTAAGGAGGCAGACTTGTTTTTCTCATACTTTATCAATGTCTTTTTGAGTATCTGAGAGAAGTAAGACCTCACTGAAGACACTGGAACAGCAACAAACGTGTTTTTAAATGTGCTCCAAGGCTGCTTCTGCCTTCACATTATTGCATCAAAACACACTGAGGCACTCTGAGGTTTAATACCCACAGCAACCTTCCAAAATTTCAGATATAAATATGAGGGTACAGAAATGACTCATGTATATGCACTATGATTCTGTGTATATGCATTCTTTAGGCTGATCAATGGAAAATAATGATTTGCTCAAAATAAGCTTTGAGAATGAGTCCCAGCATGCATAGCAACACTTACCTGCTTCTTCTGTTTGGCTGTACTTCTTGAGGGCCAGCTTTGGCTTGATCATAATAGATAGGGTTTTTTCCAGAAGGTATATCAGGCTAAAAGACACTACCTCTACTACAGTGGGTTGATTTTAAATTGTCAAATTCATATATACATACCTGCAGTATTTATAGTAAAACCACTATGCTGAAACATTCAATCAGTGCTAGTAAATTTTGTAGAAAGTAGATGAATTTTAGTGTCATTTAGGCCCAAAAGGTCATCTCAGATTTATAGTTACTCTGTAGTAATCTTCATAATCATTCAAAGGTAAAGCTGCACATGTAATCCAAGATTATGTTTGGTAATTCTCCCAGTTTATTTCCATTCTTATATAAAATGCATGTATTGAGCTTTTAAGCATACTAGTACTTCAACCTTAAGTAAAAGACTATGTTGTTTAGGTGACTTACCTTTCTCTTTCACATCCAGTCACTGTCCCAGGCTGTTGCAAGCTCTGCCAGTACTAATAATTAAAATATAAATGGTAATGAAATTGTGCTGTATTAGGACTTTGTGCAAATTACATTGAAATTTATGAAGCCAATCTCCCAAGCAAATACTGAAAGATTTCTAAAAGACTATTAAATACTGCTTTTATATATCTTTGTCTATCTTACTTAATATTCCATTAAAAATTCAAGCAAATTTCAGAAGAATAGCTTTTTTAGATTTATTGCCAGCTAGTTTTACCTTTAGAATAAAGCAGTTGGATGGCAGTAGGTTTTTTGTGCTTCAGTATTGTTTTATAAGGCAGCATATTAAAAAAACATGCTTATGTCAATTATCAATTTAATGCTTTCTCATATTTACATTTTTAAGTTTCAGCAGAACGCAGCAAATTCTGTACTGTCATTAGCTCAGGCAGGGAAATCCAGTGTTACGACATCTGATTGAGCTTACAAAAATATTTGCATTTTACATTTGTTAAAATAATTTCATCTAGAGCTGAGTAGAAAAAAAAGGCTTTAACTCCTCTTGAAGTTGAAATTCATCCTTTATACTTTTAAGAAGTTTTACTCATGTAATTTGGGTGTTGCTGGAGCTTTTTTCCCTTCTTGGAGCTAATTTTCACATCTGCTTCGTTTGGACCAAATAAACCACAAAGTTGGGGCAGTGTTCAGTATGGTCTGTGAACTGCACTCATCTGTTCCGCCAACTGAGCTTCGGTCCATTTAATTGTACTTGGGTGTTTAACTTGTTTAAAGTTAACCATGTGTGTATTAATTCTACTAAATGGGAAAGGATGGCTTGCTACTTGAGCACTTTGCTGAGTTGAGAGGCTGATCAATGGTAGTTTTTCCAGTGCAGTTACTGCTGTGATAGACACATAGCCAGTGCTGCTTCCAGAGGGAGAATTGTGCCAAAGCAGCCTTTTTAGTGATGCGCCTGAAATCATAAGAAAACTTTTGAATCACAGTTTGTCATTTAAAATTATGGGCCTAGTTAATCGCAAATAAAAAAGTATAGACTGAAGTTTTTACATAAACTTCTTTTTTTTCTTTTTTTCCCTTTTAGCTTATTAAAATTCCCAAAGTTGATCAGCCAAATGAAATGAATACATTTAACTTCTTAGTGTCAAATATTGGCAAAGATAATTCTCAGGGAAGCTTTGACCTGTTCCAGCAAAAGGCCTCAGGGTAAGTTTTACTTAACATTTTCTTTCATTGCAAATTCAAGTAGATTCTATGGCTTTGAACATACAGCGAAAACCTTTAACAGAAGCATGCTCTGCTGATGCGCTGCAGTAGGAAATTAATTCCTAGCAATAGCATGATTTCTTACTAGTCATAAATGCTTGCTTTTATGTTGAATTCTTTTGGTTTTGCTCTTTAAAAAGTAACTTTTTTTAGTACTTTCTCACCTCCTAGTGCTGTTTTTGAAAGCAGTTTGAGCTCAGCATCATCCAGGCTAGACCAAATCAATTCTACAACCATATGTAAATATGATTATGGCTGGCAGCATGCTGGCATGCTGGCCATGATGGATGGTTGTCTTATTTTAAGAACCACATAAATCAGTGACCTTACCCATAACTGTATGACCATGGTGTTTCAGAGCCCAAATGTAATACAGCAGCGCCTTGTTCCTGGTCCTTTGGGTCAAATTGAACAGTGTTAACATTAGTAAAAAGGCAAGAAAATACCTCCATTTCAAAGCTGAGATTTGTAGAGATAGCAGGTTTTAGGAACAAAAAGAAAATGAGCTGATTTAATAAGCTCTTTGCCTAACAGGAGGTCTCTCAGCGTCTTCATCCTCTTTGTTTTTCCCCTTGGTTTAGGTCTTTTCTACTACAGTACAGTCTTTCAACAAACTCACTTAGATGATGGGATTGGCAAAAAGCTGAATGGTTTAGTGGCAGACCTGGGAGAGCTTGGGCAGTGTGGGGCTTTTTTGGATTTTCTTTTGGGCTTTTACTGTATCTGAAAGGAGCCAGACAGCTGCCAAGGCAGCTGGTAGAAGTGCATGTCAGGTGTTGAGAGGTCCTGCCTACTCTCCGAAGCATCTCTGAGGGCATTTGCTTCTTTGGGAAGGAGTACCTTCAGTTAAATTAAATTGTATTTTTTAAGATTAAATTTAAGCTGCTTTAGCTCTGAATAATTCTGAATAGCATGTCTAGGTGGTTTTGTGGTTTGTCAAATGTTACTTTACTCTAGTAGTTTGTGGTAGTCAAATGATGTTTGACTACAAGGTCCTGTGTAGCCAGCTCTCAGTTTGTGCAAAGTGACTGCAATATTAATGCAAAACTTGAGCAGTGTTTCACATGGAATAGTATTTTTTTTTAAAAAAAAAAAAAAAAAAAGAAAAAGATAAAACCAGAAATGTCCTCTGCAGGGTGCCTAGTCTAATTTTGTGCTCAGGGCAGCTCTACCTTCAACACTGGATTACAGGAGGATTGCATGTCACAGTCCATGCTCAGCCATGCTGGTTGTGAAAAAGAGTATGAAGTCAGGGATGTTCAGGGAAGAGGGCAATGGCTAAAAGCTGTGCTTTATACGGTAAGAAAGATCTTTCTTACTGTTGTTCATGTGGTGATTTCAGAGCAAGGAGTACATAGCTCTAGGCTATTGACAAAATTGTAGCTGAAATACTGGCCATTGGCTTGGTCCAGCTTTGTGACTTTAAGAAATTACTTAAGTTGAGACATGAGATTCTTGACCGTTCTTCTTGAAGCCTCTGTGGGGAGTTTCAGGTGGTTAAGGTGTTTCAGGTTAGCTAAAGCTTGTGTCCTTTTCTTAGTCAGAGCTGTTCAGTGGCGGGTGCCACACAGTGTCCTTGTTACAAGCAATGGTAGTTAGGCCAGTTTAAAGAAAGGTGTGGGTGTGCACTTGGGCTGATCATGGTGGTCTGGGCTCCTCCAGAAACACCTCCTGGAGCCCAGCACCTGCCCTGAAGCTGTTGAGGAGGCTTTGCCGTCCTTCCCTTCATACCGGGTTTGCTCTGAGTGCCTCTTCTCAAATGTGAGTCCTTAGAGGAGTGGGCAGATGGAGCACAAGCACACTTCAGCACTGGCATGACTCCCTGAGCTGTCCCCGCCATTGTCATGGTAGCCATTACCAGTACAACCACCAGCACAGCCCTGAGTCTGCCCAAGTACAGTTACGTGGGGAGATTGTAATTATGCTGACAGTTAAAACAAACAATTTGGGTGCATAGAGACAATTTGAAACATATTTACACCCTAGCTACCTGTAAGAACTGGAAAACATTTTTCTTCACCTGTTAAGACAGGTTTTGAAGTCCTGATACAACAACACTTCTACAACAAGCACTTGAGCTAGTGCTTGGGCTCAACCTTTTTCAATGTTTTTGTAGTTCTGGACTCTCCCAACTCAGTTGCCTGGGAAGTATACAGAATAAAATTACAATATGTGCAACAAGTGATTCCCATGTGAAGACCAGAGAGCGCATGGCCCAGGCAGAAGAGGAGGCACGCAGTCGAGGTGCAAAGTTTATTAAACCTGGTGGACCATGTTTAGGTATGGTTGTATTTCCTTTTTTAATAGATCTGTAAGTTTTCAAACTCAGTAATTCATCTTTTCAGTGAATTCTTGGAAAAGATGGTGTGTTTAGAGATCGCAAGTGTAGATAGCTTGCCCTCATGCTACAGACTTGCAGTGTCCTATTGCTGCATTTAGACATCAGCCTTTATTCTTCCATCAGAAAGCCTGCCAGGCCTTCCTTGCCCCTGTATTTCTTGAGTGGTTGAAATTTTGACCACTGAGCTGAGGGGTTTTCACTATCCAATGCACTTAAATTCTCTGGTTTAGTAGCCCCTGGTTTTTTTGGTTGGTTGTTTTTTTTTTTGGGGGGGGGGGGGGGTGTTGGGTTGGGTGTTTTTTTGGTATTTTTTGGTAACAGCACTTCTGAGTACCTAAACATTGTGCTAAACCATTAAGCTTAATTTGTAATCTAAAAAAAAAAAAAACAAAAACAAAAAACAAAAACCACACAAACAAAATTCAGGAAGTTTCATACAAATTCAGAAGTTTAATGTGAAAAATGTTGCTTTTCACACTTTCTAATGCTGATTAAGTTTTATTTATTCTATGTCTTCGTGATGAATAAGTAACTGTTACCAAAAGACCATGGCTTTGGTTGTTGTTTTGGTTTGTTTGTTTCAGTTTTTTGTTTGTGTAGGTTTGTTTTGTTGTTGTTGTTGTTTAAAAAGTTAAAGTAAGGTAATGTTGGCATCATCCCATGGATTTCATCGTGTTCCACGAAACGTTTCCCTAAGGAGCTTGCAGATAGACACAAGGTAGGCATCCATCTTACAGACACTCAGCGGTACAGGCAGCGGCAGCCCTGCCTGCCGCAGCAAGCTGAACCACGCCCATCTGTCTTTGTTAAGTAACACAGGCTCTCCCTGGCTGTGTCTGCGGTCAACTGCCCGCGCGGACATCAGTGACAGTGACGAGTTGTGGTGCAATGCTTGCTCTGCCTCAGTGTACTGCAGAGTTTTTTTAGCCAGCGTTGTCGTGGCTTTTTGGAGATACAAAACTGTGTGTCTCCTTGACACCCAGGGAACTCGGCGCAGGTTGATGCCAGGACGTGGAGTTGGAACTGCTTCCACTGTGTTGTCTAAACTGCTCGTTAATGGCAGCATGAGAGGTGCCACTTTCGTGTATTTCAAAATGTCTCACTGGGGAAGCTCTATTTGACATTTGAATCATCTGCGTGATTCTTGTTGGTGGCTTAAATAGATTTTAAGTGAATATTTAACCTTAGATAAATTGGGTCTGAAGACTGGCAGTAGGACGGTTACAATATTTAGGGTACTTTTGTTTCAGATTGGCATTGAGGATGCTCAGGTAGGACAGGTCCAGTTGTTGGTAGGTCACAAGGATGACTTTGCTACATGCTTCATGCAGGACAAATTAGGAACTGGAACTAGGGTTGTTAGTCATGTTAATGTTTGGTTATGTTTTCAGGGTTTTTTTGGGGGAGGGTTGTTTTTGTTTTTAAGTGAATCAGAGACATGACTTTAGGAGGTGTTTTGTTTGAATGCTGCTTACACTATTGTCTGTGCCAAGGTTTTGTGTACCTGCATTGAATTTAACTTGTCAAAACGTTTATAATGCATTCAGTAAACAACTAGCAAGTTCATATTGTTCTAAAATGTAACCATGTGTGTCTGCATGATGAGGTTTGCTTCTGTAAACCAGAAGGGCAGAGCCCAGGGAGCATAAAGGGTGGAAAGGTTATAAAGGTTTGGCCTCCACTGCAAAAGCGGAAACAAACTTTTCTCTTCCTAGGGACATGTAGTAAGTACATAAGCGCAGCTCAGCCTGTGTGTGTCTGATAGAAAAGAGCTAACTCTGGATTTTCTCACCAATACTCAGCAAGTGTCCCTCATGTACTAAGCATGAGTTATTGGTTTTGGAAAAATACCTGGTTTGTGTTACATCCTCTGTTGGATTAGAAACAATATTTACTACAAAGATTTTCTGTAGTATTCTCATAAGCCTTTTTTCTGTCTGATAGCAAATGCTATTTAAGAACACAGGGTAGAGAAGTTTGTGTCTTTTTCTGGAAAACTGAGATTCAGGTTGGTGGATGTTATTTTTAAATTCTGGATGCATCGCTTGCAAGTACTTGAGTTGTGCCTTCTCTTGCAAAACACATCTTTTTGTAGAGTTTGATCCGAGGCACTATGCAGGCCATTTTTTAAAACTTTGCTGGCCCTAGACCCAAGAACTATTAAATTTTTGTTGTTGTTGTTCCTGACAAACCTGATCTTATTTAATAACAGGGGAACATTTCAGCTTAAAATGTGGTGTAACTTATGGTAACTCAAGTGATTAACACTAAGCATCATTAGTTTCTTTAAGCAGTGATGCTATTAATTCTGTAGACCGGGTCTCCCTAGACATTAATAGGAAATCTTTTTAATTATATGGAGGACCTTTGCGTCATACTTTAGAGTACTCATCTAAAAAGAATGCCTGGTTTTGGGTGTTCAGTGCTTGAGCTTATAAACTGGAAAAATAATAAAAGCCCTGTCCATATAAATAATCAGTTGTCTTCCTACAGGTACAAATCAATTACTCATCTGCCAGCTTTTTTTAATATTGAACATTTCTGCGTTAATGCCTAGCTCGATGCATGTTTACTGCCTGTATTCTAATAGATATTGAAATGCTAACTAAATACAATTTTCAGAGTTCATCTGTTAAATATCAACTTCCTTGTCTTGTTTATGTTTGGGGGTTTTTTTTTGTTTGTTTTTTTTTACCTTTGGTTTAGGAAGAAGACTACCAGTTAAAAGAGGACCAGAAGGCATTCCAGATTTTGTGCCCATCAGGAAGAGATCAACTCCCATGAACCCTGCAAACACGATACGGAAAACTCGCACAGTAACGGCTGTTTCTCAGCGACCATACAGGGACAGGGTGATTCACTTACTAGCACTGAAGAACTACAAGAAACCAGAGTTACTTGCTCACTTGCAGAAAGATGGTGTAAACCAAAAGGACAAGAATTCCCTTGGGATTATCCTGCAGCAGGTGAGACCATGGAGTTTGTGCCAGCAATTTTTTCATCCTGCTATTATAATCATAATTTTGAGCTGTGTAACCCCAGTGTTTAAATTAGAAAATAATAAACAGTGTACAAAATGCTCCTTGTTTTATACAGATGCCCCAAACTGCATGTCCACATGAGGAAAGGCAAGAAAGAATGAAAAGTTCTGGGAGAGTGTTTTGGTTTTGCTAGAATGGCAGGCAGTAATTAACTGCTTCTAGCTTTGTTGCTCCTAATGTCTTTTGCTCTCTCTTTTACTTGCACTGCGTAGCTGCTTAACTGAGAGAAACTGACCATACATTCTCTCAACTGTGTGAAATAGTTTTTTATTCACGTTTCTCATGGCTTCATAATGAGGTTTGGTTTTTTCTTTTATAAATTGACAAGCAACAGCCTGAACTTGCTAAGATCGAATATGCACACGTTTCCTGCTTTTAGAATGCACCTTCAGTTCTGTTTCTAAGAAATGAATTATGGTTTCAGGGTATCTTTGTTACTTTTAATGGTTTTTTAAGCTGGGAACAGGCAGACATGCTCACAGACATGAATTATTATTATTTGTCTGTCATGTTTTAGAGGGAAAAAAATCTCGATATGTCTTAAAACTAATGGGATAAATGAAGAAGGTTAGTGCTAGTTACCGCAGAGAACTGTTCAGGAGAAGGCTATAGTTTCTTGTTGCTCAGGCACTTGAGAAAGAGATGCAGTTCTGTTTATCGAGACAAATGATGGCATACTGTGGTCATTAATGGAATGATGGAAGACATGCATTGTTCCAGGTAGTCTGTGCTCTGCCATCACAGTATAGCTGTGTAGAGGGAACAGCAAGTGTCCTCCTGAAATTGAAGAAATCTGAATTTGTATGTGACGATAGTGTACTTCAGTTCCTGAAAAAAGAAAGTAAAAAACTTGGCCTACTGATGTATTTCATGGAGTGAATATTTAAAGTTTTGGCATAGTTTGCCTTCATTCTTAATTCTATTTTAAAGATAAAAAAACAGACACATAGTGCAGAGAGATTTTCATAGTGTACGTTTCATACATGCTTGCAGCAGTTTGGCATTTTCTGGCATCCAGATTTCTACACCCCAAATTGACCACATTTTTTAAAATTGGCACTCATTATCTGAGAGCTACTTTGATTGTCACATCTGAAAAAAAAAACCCAAAAACTGGTGTGTGATTTCATTTTGAGCTTTGATCGAGCTTTGCAGTACCAATCTTATTTCTGTAGTTTGCATTTAGGTATAATGAACATTTATTTTCTTAAATGTCTGCCTGTAGGTAGCCAACCTGAACCCAAAGGATAATACTTTCTCTCTGAAGGATTATTTATTTAAAGAAATTCAGAAAGATTGGCCTGGATACAGTGAAATAGATAAACAGTCATTGGAGTTAATACTTTCTAGGTAAGTTCAGTCTCTGGGGGAGGAAAAATAGCCATTTGAAAAACTGGGAAATCAATGTCTGTCCTCCCTGTAATAAAAGAACATAGGTATTTTTTTGCCTTGTAACCTGAAATGTTGGGTTGTCATTGCAGAAAATTAAATTCATCTGAGAATGCCACCAGCACCCGCTGTTCTGAGTCTTCTGTAACTTTTAACACATGTGCTCCATCAACTTCTCAGGTACTTTGTTTTGTTTTATTTTTTTAACATTATTTACAGTGTGTTAAGACATCACACTTTATACTGGTGTAAAAGCTGTGATGTGAAGCACTGATACTGTTTTTAACACATGAAAAACTGAAACATTTATTTCTAACTGAATTATATTTTTTTAACGATGATTGCACTGTCAAAGGCTGCAAAAAACTTAAGGTCACATAAGCCTAAGGGCTGCTATATTTAGTGTTCTCTGTTTCAGAATGCTTATTACCTTAAATGTTTATTTAGAAAAATAAACAATTTTTCTGCACAATATTTTGTAAACATACCTTGATCTCTGATACCAGCTACCTCAGTGCTAATGTAGGCTACTATATTCTTATGCTACTATTTTTAAGAAAGTCTAGAGTAAGGACAAATTATAGTGGTGATCCACTTGGAGGAATTTTTTTTTTCCTACCTATAGACATGATTTAAGTACCCAATTTTGATTCAGGGTTTCTCAGGTGTGAAAAGGCAGACCTGAAGCAGCAGGCACTATGTCTGCCTTCTCCCAGCTTTTTCAGACTTAAAATGTGTATGCCTCTTTTCCTGTCAGTACAACAGTACAATGCAAACCCTTTCAGAAGAAGCTTGCGAAACTCTGCATAAAAAAAAGTATTACTTTAAGGAAAAGTTCGATACTTTCTGTGATTAAAACTGTGCTTCAGTGCTTGCAGAGTACAGCCATAAGCTGGGAAGTATGGAAAGTCTTTTGTCACTGAGATGATTGCATATAAATAGAAAACGGAGGGCAGATCTCTTTTTTCCCCTAACTTTCTTCCAGTCAGGGCATTAAATGGTGCAGGTCCCAACAGCCTCTTTACACCTGCCTCTCTACACACAGATTCTGGGTTTATTTCAACTGGCTTGCACTCCTGGTCAAAGCTGCCCCTTGCACATCAACATCAGCAGTGTATGCTTGCTAGAGAAAAACATGTTTCAGCTGGAGAACCAGCTGAATGACAGCTGCAGTAAACCTCAGGCTTTTACCTATTCTTACCAGCTTTGCATGTCACACTCTCTGATAAGCACACTGCTGCTCGCTCCTTGGGGTTGATTTAGGAAATAATATGGCTGTGTGGCAGCAAAAGCTGACTCTTAACCTGATATGTCCAAATAGAAATCGGTACCTAAGCAAACAAACCCAGTCTGCTCGTCTTGGTGAAGCCTTTGATAGTGCTGCTGAGGAGAGCATCTTTCTCCCAAAACCTTTTAGCTGTAGATTTGAAGAACAGTTTGCTAAGATTAGAAACTTAAGAATGAAATAAACAGTGTAATAAGATGCAGTAATTCCTTGTTTGACAGCTACTTATAATAAAAAAAGATGTGTTTTCAACAACTGCTTGCTCAGAAATATCTTTTTCAGA
Source organism: Psittacus erithacus (assembly GCA_009867235.2). Taxonomy (NCBI): domain Eukaryota; kingdom Metazoa; phylum Chordata; class Aves; order Psittaciformes; family Psittacidae; genus Psittacus; species Psittacus erithacus. The sequence goes on from WYDI02013589.1 coordinate 12,391, forward strand.
ATAGGAGTAAAACCTAATTCTGATAATGTTTTTAATGTTTTCTTTAATTATCACAGAAACCACTTTTGAGTTACAAATTTTTCGATCCTCTGATAAACAAGAAACAGAGGGTATCTCCCCTAAACAGTCAAGTCCAGCCAGCAATCAGTGGCGACTTGCAGGCCTCCGGCAAGGAAGCCACTGCTGCCCATCCACTGCCTGCAACTCCTGCAGCCACCACCCCTCCTCCTCAGCTACTGCCTCCTATACTCCTTTCCACTTACAACCCTCCTCAGACTGTCAGCTCCGCCTCCCCCAGCACTTCTGATGGTCGGGGGACAAAAAACTCGCTGGTGGACAGCATCAGCCAAAATTACAGTAGCACCTATGAGAACCAGCAACAACAATGCACCTCTCAGATTCCTTTGGGTACCCAAGCACCAGCTGTGATGCGGGTGAAGCTTCTGAAGTCTGCAAGAGAGAAGTATGCACTGTGGTACCAAAATCCCGAAAAGGTCAAAAAATGGGAGGAGAAGGACAAAAGCAAAATGCAGGACACTGGGAGTGTGAACAAGAAGGAAAAAGACCTTAGAAAAGAAGAAACTGCCAAGCTGGAAGAATCCTTCTGTTTGGATTCAGGTGAATAAACTGCTTCTCCTAACTACTATATGGGTAGCCCTGGTGAAAAGCATCAGTAAATCTAGGGACTGGAAACACGAGTGGTCACCTTTACACTTGCTTTGCCATTATCCCAGCTTTATAGTCATGAAGATTCTTACTGAAAATTAAGGTCATTTTTAAGAATTCTCACTGTGTAATACAAAACCCGGTAAATCAAAGAAATCTTGAATGGATTGCTGTGGTGGATAGAAACTGGTTAAAGGGAAGAGCTAGATACTAGAAAAACACTGATAGTTCACTGAAACTTACTCTTTTTCCATCAGCAGGTTTTAAAGTCTGCACGCTGAAAATAAAAACATGTCACACATTTCTTGCATACTAGTTTACTGAAACATATAGCTTAGACATGATCTACCCCACCCCATGGCAGGGGGGTTGGAACTAGATGATCTTAAGGTCCTTTCCAACCCTAACTATGAGTCTATGATTCTATGACATCGTGTATCATATTTATTAAACTCTGCCATTTCATGGGAAGTCTAAAACCTGCATAAACTGACTTGTAGTTTTCCCAGAGTTTTGGTTTGAATTGTGCTGTAAGCTCCTCTCCACATTGACTGCAGAATGTATTACTTCAAAAGATGTAGAAATGGTGCACACTTAAAATGGCATTGAAGAGTTAATCAGAAACACACAAAGAATACATGATTTCTTAACACATAAGCACACAGAAAATAGGGCAGAGTTCAGTTCTTTTGTTAAATGTGTGTTTAATTTCAGAGGTTTAACTTAGAAATTAGAAGTCAGGTTTAGCCCTTTCCTATCACAGGTAGGAGGTATCTGTAGAGTATGCAGAGTGCCTCTTTGAAGTGTTGTTGCACTCTTAGATAAAGGTGCCTTAAGATGGTCTTTTTGCATCAACCCTGGACATACTACACAGTGCCCACATGGCTTGAGGTTGCTTTGAAAATATTCTTGCTTGAATTCATGAACATGTGAGCATCTTTCTCCAGAACCTAGTAACAAAACTCTGAACAGCTAGGTAAGGAAAAGTCTGTACTATGTTTCAAGTTGGTGCTTGCAGCGAAGCTTTGAAACGGACTGAGCCATATCAACAAATGCCCTTGAACTTTTTGAAATTAAATGCTCACAGAAAAATTGTCTGCATAAGTTGTATTGTACATACTGTGACTATTGATATTACTGCTGGCATTTCCCTCAAAATTTGTTCCCACTTTTACACTTTCTATAATCCTGCTGTGACATATGATTTTAATATTAAAAGCAGAAGAATCAAGTGAAACATTGCATGATGGCTGTTTTTTCTCACCATGACTTAAAGCTCAGGTAGCTTAGAGATTGGCAAGAATGGCTGAGCTTTAACAGAAACACTGTGTTTACAGTGTCTGTGCAAGTTAATAATGAGTACAAAGGATTGTATGGTTTTTAAGCTTGCCAGAAAACCCCACATGAAAAGCAGAGAGATATTACCAAGATACTGAGTCTTCCTTCCTGTTTCTGCTAACTTTTCATTACAGCAGCTATTTTTCTTATTTACCAAAAAGACAGGATCCTCCTGAAATATTTCTTTGAAAAGAGGGATTAGAGATTAAGTATATCATGCTTTCATAATGACATTTAAAAGAGCAAAAGAGCAGTTTACAAGTGCAAATAACTTTGAAGCACGTATTGGTATTAATGAGGCGCAAGTCTTTATTGCAGGTTATTGAAGCCTGCATGTGAGCAACCCATATACAATACTACTGACTTTCCTACTTAGAAGAGTGTTGAAATTAAATCTAATTTTTGGTATCTGTAATTGGCAAGGATGAAGGGATAAAAACATGGCATGAAAAGAACTTTAGCTTTCTACTGTATTTCTTGCTGGAACCTGGATGTTGAGATAGATAGATATAAAAAAACATGCTGTTCTGGTTTAAGCCCAGCCAGTAACTCAGAACCACGCAGCCGCTTGCTTACAAACCCCCTTCCTTCTTCCTCCCCCTGCTCTCGAAGGGACGGGGAGGAGAATCAAAAGAATGTAACACCTACAGGTTGAGATGAGAACAGTCCAGTAACTAAGGTATAACACAAACCACTGCTGCTACCACCAATAATAACAATGATAAG
>WYDI02013589.1:15256-28131 GCA_009867235.2 Psittacus erithacus
ACTCAGAAAGTCCTTGGTCAGAGTAAACATTACTAAGCAGCAGCTAGAAACATCGGTGTTATCAGCGCTGTTCCCAGGCTGAAAGTCAAAAACCCAGCATTGCATCAGCTACTGAGAAGGAGAAAAATGGCTGCTACTGCTGAACCTAGGACACATACATATTTACATATCATGCTGTTGTCTTGTGCGCAGCTACATCTGTAGCTGCATGACTTGAATTGCTGTGCAGATGCTGCTTGTCTTCAAATAAGAAAAGCTGATCTCAGATTAATATTGCAGTAGCACAAAGCCTGTAGAATAAAGTAGCCGTGCCATTTTCTAAACTGTGGTACTGCCTATTGTGGGAAAGGTTGTGTGGGCTCTATTATTAACATACAGAGCTTGTTCCAAGTAACTCACTGTGAGAATAAAGCTGTAAAGTTTTTTTTCAGGCCTATCAGGTTGGTACTGTTTGGCTGTATTAAAAATCTGCTTACTGCAATTGTCATATTCTGCTTTTTGTAGGAGTTCAGGAAATTCTCGCTGCCTTTACAGATCCTTCTTCAACAACAACTGAACAACTAGATTACTTAACGTGAGTAAAGTTATAATTAACTCTCTTGCCATTCATGGAAGCAGTTGAAAAATCACCTATAAAAACTCTCATTTAGCTACAAAATTGAAAATTTACCAAAATGTAATTTTAGAATAATAAGTTCTTTTAAGCCACCCCACTGCTTTTGTTGAGTACCTGTGAGTTTTAAGGTCTGCGGTTGTCATCCCTTAATTATTGTGGGGGAATAGAAGTGCTAAAAAGAAGTTTTAACATATTTTAGAAGACAAAATATTTAATTTAATTATTCTTCAAGAACATAGTAAAAAGGAATATGAACCTGTGCTGTTCTCTTTTTAGGAGTGAGGCAATACAGAAGAAAAGCTGAATACTAAAATGCTCAATACATAAATTTGAACATCTTTTTTTTTTTCACAGCTTAGTGCGTCTAAGCTGGAAAGGTTGGGAGGGAAGAAGACAAACTTGTCCAACATGACAAAGCCTATATATGAGCTAAAGAGAGTTAATCATCAAAGATTTTACTAAAGCTTTAATATAGAATGGCTACTGACTAACTTGAAGCTACAGCAAAGTATCTGATTTCACCTCATAATTGCAGACCAAAAAGCAAAAGAAAAATACCCCCCCCCCCCAATTCAGATTTTAAATTTCAGCTGCTTAATTTTTACTACAAAGCAAGATAAAAATGCATTAAACTTGGCTGTGAAATGTTATGTATCTACAATGGCTGGTACAATGCAGTCTATAAAGTTACAGAGGACTTTTTTAGTAAGTTTAATTTTAGCTCCTTAACAAGTTGTCACACATCAGGTTAACATTTACAAAAGTTAAAATTTACCTTCTATGTAAAAAAGATTTTTATCCGTGACAAGCATGAAGGAACTTGCTTTAAATGAAACATCTCTAATAACAGAATCATTTGATTGCTAAACCCTTTCTTAGAATGTTAAAACTTCTCTGTCAGGAGGTTCTTCTTTACTGTTGTAAAACAGAGAAATAGCTTTTGCAAATGCCCAGTGTCTTGAGGTTTTTTCCCTACTGTTTTATGGGTGGCCATTTTTAAAAATATGTGAAAGTTGAAGGAGGCTGCAATGGAATAACTTGGTTAGTGCAACCCAAATTTCTATGAAATGCTTTTTTTTTTTTTGGCACACTGAGGGCCAACCTAAAGCTCTGTTCTCTGTTGGAAGGCTTAATTTGAAGTTTTGACAGGCTTTCAATGCTCAGAGCTGAAATGAGCGCCGTGATAGGTAAAGTCAGGATAAGCCTGACACTTCTTAGCAGTGCAATTGCACAGCATGGGCCTCAATGAGAGCTTTGAATCCCTTTGTCATATTTACAGTACAGAAGAGGGGGAACAATTTTGTCGGTCTCTTAAAACACTCTGAATTGCTAGGTTTACCAGCTTCTCTCAGAGGAGTAACATCACATCAGCAAGGGAGGTGAGGCCTCTCTGTAGAACTTGATCTTTGGTGCATTTTCTGTCTGCTTTAAGGTAGACAGCATGGTAACATCCTGCTTCATACTTAATGCAGTTAGTGGTGCTCCTTGGAAAGACAAAGCAAGTCTGGCCCTGCAGAGAAGCAGTTTAGTACTTCATGTTTTAGGCAGAGAACTCAAATTTAATTCCCAGCCTCTGCTGGGTGAAAGTGAACAGATTCAGCTGTTTGCTGTCTGTTTCTTAATCAGTGGAGGGCAGTGATACTGAGGAGTAAGGGATATGGTTATTTGATATAATCTAATATTAAAGATGGATTGTAGAATCATAGTATAGTTTGAGTTGGAAGGGAACTTAAAGACCATCCACTTCAAACTCCTCAGCCACGAGCAGGAACACATTCCACTAGAATGGAAGCCAATAGTAATTTCTAAAAGTAAAAAAAAAAAAAAACAACCAAAGAAAAGCCAACAACAAACCAAAACCACCACACACACAAAAAAACCACACACACACACAAAACTACAAAAACCCAACCAACCAACTAAAACCAAAACAAAATGAAAAGAAAAAAAGCCTTCACGCAAGATTTAGTCAAGTTTTCATTCAGATTTCACTAAGTGCCTTAGGTAAATGGAAGCAACGGAACTGGTGTTCAGTAAAATAATCAAATTTTATCATTAGCTATGCTTTACTGTTACTTATAAGCACAAATGTAGCCAAAAATCTAAGTGCATCCGACTCCTTAAATGAAATCCCTTCCAAAAATGAAAAATGTAATTAAATGAATTTTCAAAAGTAAATATAACTTTATTAACCTTCATAGAAAGAGATTATAATCTAGCAGTTTCTCTTCTTTCACTGAAGCTGATGCATTTATTAGTCATTCTATATTTGAATGATTGCCAATGTTTTGTAAGTGTGCAACACTTCCTTTTTGTGCAGCTTCTGAATAAAACCCCTCAAAAGTAAAATACTAGCAAATAAATGTCACAAAAATATGATAGATTTCTACAATTACCTAAATAAATTATCTTGAAGTGTGTGTGCTTACATACAGAAGCAGTCAGTTAACTGACTTAAAGCTTGGGTGTCTATGCTTGATATTCACTATGTCCTTGGGGGAAAATCGCGTGTGTGCTTGTTTTTCCATTAGGAAATACACAGATATCATCTCAAAAGAGCAACGTGAGAGTTACAAGGAAGACTTCTGTGCAGAGTATGGTGAATACAGGACTTTACATGCTTGGATAGAGAGTATCACCAAGAGATTCATGAAGTTTGATGAACGACGGAAACATCTTCCTCCAGAGTCCAAAGAATATCAAGTAAAGAAGGATGAAGTGTTTCATGTCCCTCTTATCCCTTCCAAAAGTTCACATTTTCAACACAGGCAGATCCCTCAGTATACTTACCTATTAAATTATATAGATGTAGTTTCAAAAGACTTGCCAGGGTCAGTGTCTGAGACAGAGTAACTGGTCACAGAGCTGGAACTACCAGACTGGCTCAGACTTTGCCAGCCACCTCAGCCTCCAGGCAAGGCAAGGGAGTGCTGTTAGACAGATGGGGAAGAAGACTGGAAGCATCTGTAATCCCAGAGCTTTCCCTGGCCCTCTCTTCCCCATGATTTTAGACATTTAACTAAATCTGTATCCACAGCTTACCCATCTTCCAGGTAGCAGATCCTAGCTATGATTTTAGCAGAGAAGGAGTTTAAAATCTGATACTCTGGATCTCCAGCCTAGACTGCTCTGGTTTGGACATAAAAATTCCACATGTTTAATATGAGTGTTCTTCAATTCTGTGTGCACTGAGGATTTTGGTTGGTTTTTATTTGTTGGCCAGATTGCAAATGCATTTTTTGAGTATTTTAAAAGCCCTTGTTCTGTGCAATTAGACAAAGGGAAAACTTGAAGAGTTTGCATACATGCTTTGACCCTGCATGGATTAGCTCTGGTTTTTGACACTTGAGAAAACTCTGCAAAAAGCTATTTAGCCCTCAGACTCCACCTGTTTGAGCTGTTTGTGAACACAAACAGCTGTGTGGGCAACTTCTGAAAGGGCATCTTCAAACACATGCTTCTTTTGTTGCCTATTTACAGGTTTAATTTCAGATCTTGGGTGATCCGGGGGGCTGTGGGTTTAGTTTTGTAATGCAGGAGAGTGGTGATTCACAACTAAGAAAATACTTTGAGAGAAACTGAGTATATTTTTAGTATTTTATGTAAATTTACATTTTCTGGTAGTAGTGAAATGTTGTTAATTTTCTTTTTATTTGAAGGTACTTCATGAAGAAGTTATAGAAGAGTACCAAGCGTTAGCACGGGTATGTGTAAAGCAGACTTGTGGGATGTGGTAGTCACTGAGACTGGCCCAAGTCTGGTTTTGAGCAAAGGACATGAGATACTGAACTCTTCTGCAGAAATGTTTTTATGTCCCAATTTTATTTTTATCTTTACAGTCTAGTCCCAGCTATCAAGAACAGAAGAGGAGATGCGAGTATCTCCACAGCAAGCTGTCTCACATCAAGAGACTGATTGTGGAATTTGATGAACACAAGCCTGATGATGACACTAGTTTTCTGCTTTGATCAGGATATGTGAATGAACCAAAGCTTATTTATGTAAAACCTAAGATTAGTTGCTCTAAGATTCTAAAAAATAGTATCAAACTTCTGCATTAAGCAAGTCTCAGTAGTTGCAGACTTAAGTTAACTACGCTAGGCTTTATCTGTTGTCACTATATGCGTATTTGAAGCTGCTTTTTCTGGTCCCTTGTTTTCTTCAAGATTTATGTTTGGTTATTTTAAATAATTTTCTCAGTAGATGCTGGGGAACCAGTACTTCTACTATGAAGTTCTGCACATTATAAGAAAATAGTGTAGCAAATTGAATTGGTTTTGGGCAAATATAAGGCTGAGTTCTGACCTTTTTGTTAATGCAGAGTCTTTGCCTTAAATGGTAGAAGGTTTATAGAATTTGCACAAAATACTCTAAAAAAAAGAAATCACATTGTTTTGGAGGGTTAAAGAAGCATGCGTATGTGCTGTATATGGCCCATTTTGTTACAATAGAAACTCACCCATGCAACTTAAGCTCCCCTTTGCGGTGATTGCCTTAAGGTATTTGATTGGGTATATTTAGTGTAGCTAAATTATTAGCTACATTGCTTTCCACTTTGCTGAAGCACCTGGGAAGCACCACATGGCCTATGTGTACACTACTGGTGTCTGGAAGTGTATGCTTATACTCTTGTGTGTGTGCAAGAACGTGTGTATGTGAGCATGTGTGATGGGAAAAAAAAAAAGTGCTGCTACTCTAAGGCCAAATGCTCAGGTTAAAACAACTGACAGGTGTTGCTGTAGGTTTTTTCCTGCAAGATTCCTACTTCTGTCATAGAAGATGAGAGCATTCCATTTCAATAGTTTATCAGCTTTAATAATATTGGGGAAGTTGATAATTTACAAAAATGAAAGAGATATATAGTTTTGGGGCAAGATTATAAAATAAAAAATGTAGGTTACCTATTTATATACTATTGTTTGGGGATAATAATTATAATTGAATAATCATTATTATTCAAAAAAAATATTTTTGAAGAGAGATATGCAAAGAAGCTATTGCCTACATGAAATATATTTTAAAGATTTTTGTCCTGGATGCCAGGAGTGTAACAAAGAATGGATGTATTTAACTATAAAATACTGTGATCACCACACAGCACAGACTTGCATTTCATGCAGTTTTTTTGGTTTATTTTGATGTAAAAACATTGCTTGATGTAAAACCATCACCTTATCATGTTAAATCACAGGTTATTTGGTCATAATTGAGCAAAATCTTTTGTGTCTTACTGTATTTGTCTTTTCAAAATGCTGCCAATGGAAAAGCAAAGCATTAATGTACAAATCTGATTTGGGACTTTTGCCAAATTTTTGAAGTATTGCTAACAGATTTTATCTCCAGCATTAAAAAAAAAAACAAAAAAACAAAAAAACAAAAACAAAAACAAAAAATCTGTCATGTATTGCTGTAAACAAGAAAATTTTTCATTGCCAGAAAACATGTATTCAGGTAAATTAAAGCAATGGAATTTTTGCCTTAAATTGTGAGTTCAAAGATGTTGTGAGTAGCAAGCAAAGTGGCTTGCCAGTGGTTTTTGTTACTTTCTTGAGACCATGTTGACTTTAGGGACCCTTGTATTAATACAGTTGTTTTCAACTTCACATTTCAAATAGCAAAATGAAGAGAAGACTAATTGGTTCCCATCAAGAGCTGCATCCACCTGGGTTTAACGGCTGGATATTCTCCTAAGCATGCCCACACAGTCGTGCTCAGGAACTGTTAAGTTCATGGAAGTTATGCTGCAGCGTCACTGGGTGGTTTGCTTTCAACCTAGAAATGAAGTGATTGTTCAGATTAAAACAACGTGCAGTTCCGGATACTGGTGCACACTTTGGCAGTTTAGTACACCCGTGTGCCTGGAATCTGATATTACTGGCTGTTACAGGACATGACAATACTTCTATAACTGTTTCAATGTGTTGTGATCACTGCTACTACCGTCATTCTATAACTGGGACTCTGTGCAGTTAATTGATTTTATTTCCCCCCTACCTTTTGCCATAGACCAGCATTCACATGAATCTTCCTATTTATAGGCTGCATATGCATTGCAGTTGGAGGTTAGTGCTGCCTCAGAGGTCTGGCACTGTGTGCCATCACCAGACCTGGCAAGCTACTGCAAAGGTCTTAATTGAAGGTTTTGCTTGTTTGCACTGGGCATTTCTGAAGCATTGCAAGTACAATGTATGCATGTGTATTGCAAAATAGTGCTGTAAATCTGCATATCATTGCGTTCAGTGAATGCTGGGAACCTGCAAAAGCAGGGCCTCTGACTGAACAATTGCCTTTCCTGCAAAACTGGCCTGCTTACTCAAAGAAACAAACTTTGCCTGTTCTGGCATCTTGGCTGGGGTTACACTACTACAAACCCGAAGCAAATGACTGATGTAGAGGAGAGTCAATTGTCCACATCTTCTGTGTGAAAACTATGAATTTCACTACATTTTATATAAAAATTGCATGGTTGAGAGGGAGGCAATACCCCCCTTTCCTTTAGGCTGAAAAAACACAGCTTAGGAGGGTTGGTTTCCAGTCGTGCTGGGACTTGAGGGAGAACTGCATCCAAAGTAATGTTTTCTTTTAAATTGTAGTTATGCTTTATGCTGTCACTTGAAGCAGCTCACTTGACTGCTTTTAACTGCACTCTACCTTGCCATTTATCAGATGAAAAAAGGTGATATTCAGATAATTTGGAAGGGTAAAACATATAGGCAAGTGGTGGAGGCAGCCTACTTCAATAGGTTTCAAACAGAAATTGGGTTAGTGTGTTGATACTGTAACTTTGCTTGTTTATTATGTTTTTAAAAATAGTAATGTTACAAGAAGTTGTTCTAAATAGTAACTGTTGATTCATGCAAAGACCTATGGCTACTTTAAAGTATAGTTTTCTTTATAATTTTACTGTCCTTTGTTTCTGTACCTGATGGGGGATGGATGTGGCCAGCAATTCCACAACCTTCTTTTGGGGAGAGATATGAAATTGGTCAAGGGAGGACAATATTTGGAAACATGAAGGCTTAAAACAAGGCTGTGAGTCTCCCTTTCTGTCTGTGAGAGTATTTTACAACTTTTCAAATTGTTTCCATATAAACTATATTAAGACTCTGCACATGAAATATCTTGGGGTGTTTTGTTAATGAATACTTGAGCCATTGTTGCCTATTTGTTCTGTATCAATTGAAGTTCAGTAAAATGTTAACTTTTGTATTTGTTCTCTATCAATTAAAGTTTAGTAAAATGTTAACTTTACAATCCTGAGACTTTGCTATTTCCTTATTGGGGGGGTGGGGAGGGGGCTAGCAGGGCACCTCCAACAATGCAGCAGTGCCACAGGCACTGCTGTGGGGAATGCTGCTTTACCCTGAGAGCACCTGTGGTCCATCACCTTGCCCTTAAGATCCTGCTGCTCATTTACAAAGCACACAAGGTAGTGCTCTGGAGTGCAGATAAAAAAATGAGATAGTCTGGAGACTGGATGGAGCAGCCCTGAGGAGAAGGACTTGGTGTTGGGTGATGAGGCACTCCCCATGACCCAGCTTCAGTGTGCACTTGAGCCCAGATCTCCCCTGTGTGCTGGGCTGCATCCCCAGAGCATGAGCAGCAGGTCAAGGGAGGAGATGCTCCCCCTCTGCTGTGCTCTGGGGAAGACACCCCCCTGCAGTGCAGCTCCAGGGCAGCAACACAAGAGGGACATGGAGCTATTGGAGAGAGTCCAGAGGGGGCCATGAGATGCTGCAAGGGCTGGAGCACCTCTGCTCTGGAGACAGGCTGAGAGAGCTGGGCTTGTTCGCCTGGAGAAGGGAGGGCTCCTTAAGGGGAGACCTTAGAGCAGTTCCCAGTGCATGAAGGGGCTATGAGAAACCTGGAGAGGGGCTTTAGACAAGGGCCTGTAGGGACAGGAAAAGGGGGAATGGCTTAACCTAACAGAGGGGAGATTTAGATCAGGTGGGGCTGTTGTGGTCCAGGCTTGTCCAACTATTTTTTTCATGTTAATGAAGTATGGCTGGATGTTTAAGAGAATTAATGCAGTAGTTGATTGTGCACTTACTGCTCATAGCCTGCCCCCAAACCTTTTGTGGTTGGTGGGGAGAGGTGCTTCTTAACCACATGATCCAGATTTTCCATGTGATCTGGATATTTGCGTGAGAGCTTCAAAGTGGAGATGTGCACATGAAGTTCTAGCTATTCTTTGCTCATTTGTCTTCCCTGACTCAGAAGTTTTGTCAGTGTCCCAAATCACCATCTTGGTAGGACCTGGGTGGCCCGTTGCTCATGTCTCAAACTTGTAAATGCCCTGCCACCACATCCAGCTAAGGAGCAGGTTGCTGCAGGCACCTTCTCTCATTGTACATGAGCTGTATATTTGCTCACAGCAGTAACTTGGGTGGGGCTATAGCTACACTCCTGTTGGAATGACAAAATTCTTCAGAGTCTGCAAAAACAGAAGGATGAGACCAATATCATGTAGTAACAACTCGCCCAACAGGATGCCCAGCATCTGTGTCAGAGATCAGAGCTGAAGGACCATGCGAATTTTAATGGTATGAAAATACAGGAAACACGTGAGCTATTGATGGAGAAAGAGCAAAATGCAGAAGCTGACCTCCAAAGCACTGAGATCCTTGAGAAGACAACACTCCACAAAGCATTTCAGAAGCATCCCTAACTCATTGCACCAGGAAGTCACACACAAGACTGACCATGTGGTGGCTCCAGCCAAAATCATCATGAGTAGAAGAGAGGACAAACAAGAGACACTCAGGCTTGGATGTCTGAGAAGGTGGTTATGGGATGCCACTGGCCACAGCCTCTTGGGCACTGCCTGTTATCTCTAACACACTGACAATGATGAACCATAATGTTGAAAAATACTCAGGTATTTTATACCTGAAAATACTCAGGCAAAGCAGAGCAGCTACCTGCGATGTTAGGCAGCTGGGATGACAGCAGGGAAGAGGATGGCTCAGAGTGATCTAGCACTGCCTCAGCTAAGCTCTTCATGTAGCAAATCTCAGCAATGGGGCCAGAAACCAAAGAGACATATTTACATCTTTTATCTGCATCTTTATTGAACGATAGGTGTTGTATTAGTAAGTGCTAATACATACCAGCTACTAAATAGGAGATTCCTATCCTCAAGGACTATCAGTCAGCAGCTTGCATAAACAGATGCTTCAGATTGACTGTCCAAAAAGATGTTTAATCTTTCACAGAATTTTAGAATCATGGAATTAAAGAATCATTCAGTATGGAAAAGACCCTCAAGACCATGAAGTTCAACCATTAACCCATCACTGTCAAGGCCACCACTAAACCCTGCTCCTTAGTGCCATGTCTACAGGTCTGTTAAATACCTCCAGGGCAGTGACTCCACCACTGCCCTGGGCAGTCTGTTCCTGTGTTTGAGAATCCTTTTGATGAAGAAATTTTTCCTAGTATCAGACCTAAACCTCCCCTGACACAACTTGAGGCCATTTCCTCTTGTCCTATCACTTGTTACTTGGTGGGAGGGACCGACCCCTGCATCACTACAACCTCCTTTCAGGTAGTTGAGAGTGGCAATGTCACCTGAGCCCTCTCTTCTTCTAGCTGAACAGCCCCAGTTCCCTCAGCCGTTCCTCATCACACTTCTGCTCCAGGCCCTCCACCAGCTCCGTTGCCCTTCTCTGGACCTGCTCCAGGACCTTGCTGTCTCTCTTGTAGTGAGGGGTCCAGAGCTGAACACAGAATTTGAGGTGCGGCCTCACCAGTGCCCAGTAAAGGGGGATCATCACTGCCTTGGCCCTGCTGGCCACGCTATTGCTGATACAGGTGAGGATGCTGTGGACCTTCTTGGCTACCTGGGCACAAGCTGGCTTAAGTTCAGCTCCGTCATCCAGCATCCCCAGGTCGTTTTCCAGCCACTGTTCCCCAGACCTGAAGCATTGCATGGGGTTGTGACCCCAGTGCACAACCCAGCACTTTGCCTAGTTGAACCTCATACCATTGGCTATAGCCCATCCATTCAGCTTGTCCAGATCTCTGTGCAGAGCCTTCCTATCCTTCAGCTGATCAATGCTCCCACCCAGCTTAGTGTCATCAGCAAATTTACTGTGGGTGCACTCGATCCTCTTGTCCAGACCATTGACAAAGATATTGAACAGAACTGGCCTCAGTTGTGGTGAGCCTTGGGGAACACCAGTTTCACCTGACACCCAGCATCTGATTGGGTGATGTTTTTTCTAAGCAAATGCAGATACATTCATGTCCACATCATGAACTTGGCAGTTCAGGGAAGGACTTGAGCAGGTTACATTCACACCTTTTCTAATAGTGACTGGTGCTGTGATTCCCTCCTGGCCTTACATGGGGCACTGCTATGAGAAATAATTTTATGAAGAAACGCAAGACTCACACATGTCTATATACCATGGAAAGCAAACAGGATAGCATGTGATGATAAGAGGCAGACCTGAGTAGATATGTGATTTTATTTAAATTTAATTCCCCTCAAACCCCAACTAATTATGGAATTGTTTTTTCCTTCATTAGCATTTCAGCAAAAATGTGCTGGGTTTGTTTCTAAAAATAAAATACCATATGTTTCAGGGTTTTTTTCTTACAGGATTTTTTTATTAATTCAGTTAATCCCCACCATAGTGCTAAAAGCAACAAGTTCTCAATGAGATTTTAGCCGTATTAGAGTAGGGGTCTTGTGTGAGTGCATAACCAAGGGAAGGAAGGGATCACTTGGAAATGACAGAAAGTGGAAGCCTTTGATAAGCAAATATTGACCACAGTGGAGGTCAATTGATGCAAAGCAAACACTGGGTGCAGCAGGGGCAATGTCTCAGCTGGAGTAATAATCTCACATCTCCCTGGCATCTTTGCCTCAGCAGGGTGACGTGCTAGTTGACGTGCAGCAAAACCCCTTTTCAAAGGCCAGGCTGTCCTGGAACAGCTCCAACTGGCTCCACTCCACCTGTATCCAAAGGGCATCTCTTTCATATAAATTGATGTCCAACTCCCTGAACACATGCCTGTGGCACCTTCTGCATCCCCTCCCTAGAGCTACACTGTAACTGTGTCTTTTAGAAACAATCATAGTATCATAGAATCAACAAGTTTAGAAAGACCTTTAAGCTTATCAAGTCCATCCATTACCCCAGAGCTACCAAGGCCACCACTAAACCATGTCACTGAGAGCCTTGTCTACACAATTTGTTGAACACTTCCAGGGACGGTGACTCCACCACTGCCCTAGGCAGCCTGTTCCAATGCCTGAACACCCTCGCAGTGAAGAAATTGTACCTAATATATAGTCTAAACCTCCCCTGGTGCAGCTTGAGGCCATTTCCACTTCTGTCACTTGTTATTTTGGAGAAGAGACAGACGACCACCTCACTACAACCTTTTTTCAGGTACCTGTAGAGAGTGATAAGGTCCTCCCTGAGCCTTCTCTTCTCCTGGCTGAACAGCCCCAGTTTCCTCAGCCGTTCCTCATCACACTTCTGCTCCAGGCCCTTCACAAGTTCTGTTGCCCTTCTCTGGACCTGCTCCAGCAGCTCAATGTCTTCCTTGTAGTGAGGGGCCCAGAACTGAACACAAGATTTGAGGTGCGGCCTCACCAGTGTCCAGCACAGGGGGATCATCACTGCCCTGGTCCTCCTGGCCACACTGGTGCTGATCACGCCATATCTCAAGAGTGTCTCAAGGGTCATGATAACATTCAGGATTTCTGTTATACCCAAGAAAGAACCCACACAGCCACAAAAGATAATCAGGTTTGTCTCAAACAGCACAGCTTATGAGCACAGGATGACAATTCAGTTCAAACACAGACCCCACTGGGTCAAAGTCCCATCGAAAGCCAATGTTCCTCCTTGGACTGGCGAGCCCATGAGCATCACCTCCTCCACAAACAGCAAACCTGACATCAGTGCTGTCAGCCCCCAGGGGGTACCTGGGATTATGAGACCCACTATTCCCAAAAGAAATAACCAGGGCCCGTGAGTTTTTTCCCACCAAAGCCATGCAAGGCTGTTAGCCCTCTTCCTGTCATCACCACAAGAGTTTTAAAACTAACTTTCCCAGAAATATAGTGTGATGATTGTCTAGACATGTAAATGTTGTGTTCCTGCCAGGATTAGGCAAGCCAGTCACCACCCCCTTGTGCGGTCAGGGATTTATCAATATTGGCCTTTTTTTTTTTTCTGTGAAAAGTAATAGCAATAGCAGTTCTGCCTCCATGTTGCAGCAATCTTGATGGGTATCAGGC